>JAHDVE020001388.1:0-224816 GCA_022606495.2 Halesus radiatus
CAAAACAAACGACCGTTCAGTGGCTGAGTTGGCATAGCGTTTGGGTCTCACCCAGGCGTCGTGAGTTCAATTCCTCGGCTGGCTAAGTCCTCCATTTACTACTAGTGGTGGGCGAAACGGCTCGGTTTAGTGAACCGGATCACTAAATCAGATCTATGTAAAGACAATCCACATGAAAACTGGACGAAAAAAGTATCGTGTAAGAGCGTCTTAAGGACGTCTTTAGGAGGGCCAAGGGAGCGAGGGAGAGGGCATGGTGCGGGGGGACGCGAACCGTCGTTCAAACGAACCGGATCACCGATCCGGTACACTACAAAGAGCTGATTTATTGATCCGGCTCACTAAACCGAGCCGCTTCGCCCACCACTATTTACTACACAAGCAACATCTTCGGCTTAATGTGACGGTAGTAGAAGATTTTCAAATATTGTCAGGTTATTCGTAACCAGGGAATATTTGTCTTTAAAAAAAAAAAAAGAATCTTATACAACCTATGTCTACTTACTTACATCTATAAATTAACTTCAATACATATTATGCACTTTAAAGTCGTGTTATTCCGAGACTTAACCTGGCACTAGAATTTTGTTTACTTGATCGTTTCTTATCGTCCAATGGATTCCCGGCTTCTTTTCATCTTATTTATACCGTAACATTAGTTTGTGGAGTTGGAAAAGAAAATAAAGGATTATTTACCAACTAACATTGACATTATGATTATTGGGGCGCATTGAACTAACCGACCCCAACAGACTAAAAAGATAGGCAGCAAACGAATGACAAAGTGCAATTCTCATCGCGCTTTTAACAAGCGATAGGTAGCGATAACAGGTTGCTAGCGTCGGGAACTATCGGTTTAACATGAATGACATCGACTTATTGTTGAATGCAATTGAGATAAAAGCGTACATAATTTTCTTACAGTTAAAAATAGGTTGACATCTATTTATGAAGCGAGTAGTGGTAATATAATACATTCTTTATGACTTCCTCTAGAACTCTGGATTGAATGTGCGCAACAACCATATACAATACCTGTATGTTCTACACGATTCGTTCGTAACGGATAAAAACCTTTTAGTAGAGTTTAACTATGTAAAACACACGTGGCAAGGAGGAAGGAATATATGATCCTTTATTTAAAGTTTGTAGTAATTGCTTTGACTTATGAGTTTCAGAAATTACTCAGTAAGTGAAATTAATGATAATAATAATAATCGGACCATTTCTATAGCGTCGCTTTTGTGAAAAATCACCTCAGGGGCGCTGTACAAATATTACTTCCTATTCTTATATTATTCTTATATTACGTCTATTACGATAATTATAATAAATTGAATATTCATTCAAGACACACAGATAGGTATATCCGAGACACTATCTAGATTGAAAAAATATTCGTGTAAAACTTTGCAATCCTATAAAAAGATAGCAGCCAAAAATATGGGAATTCATTGAGGTAAATATTAGTAAATCTTAAAACTAAAATATGAAATCGATAAAAAAAACGAAAATAATTAGATCTCATTACGTAATTGGAGTTTTGTTCCGGTAAGATTCGATTCGTGGTTCGATTCTCAGATGCGACCGTTACCTGTTTTTGTTCTCTGTTACATTGTTTATTTGAGATTTGTTAATGTTGTCTTAAATGATTAAATAATTATACCGTTGCTTTCAACCAAAAAATAATTTGCTTAAACTATTCCAAGCTACTTATAATAAAATAAAGATATGCAGTTTTTATAAGGTGAAAAAAAACAACACTTTGGGACCGTTAATTTGAAACTGCCCACCAATTGAAAGTATTGCTTTTGCTCGTCTTTTTTGTACTGTCGAGCTTTTCTGTTTTATTCCAAGTCTATCCTGGGCTCCAGTTAGGTTATGTGTGATATACTTACATTAAAATATCGATAACTTACATAGATTGTCTTCATGTGTTTCTTAGTTAGGTAGGTCATCAACTCAATCGATAAATCTTCATCGTCTTCCTCGTGAGCATCTTGGCGTCCAGCTTTGGACATAGGCCTCCCCTTAATTTTTTTTCCAAATTGTCTATCTATTATATTGACGATTTCTATCTCTCTTTCCCAACAAATGACGCCATTCGATGACACTGTGGTTCTGACGATTGTCTGTAAATCGTTCCACATGCCCAACATGCCATAGTTCCACTTACCAGATATTCGATTGGCGCTCTCGTATCTATCGGCAGCTTTTATTAGTCGCTCCTAGTTTATCTGGGAAATATCGGGAAGTTCTTATTTTTTCCGGTGTTAGAGTAGCGTAAAATAACCGCAATAATTTATAGGTTACATTTATAAAAATCATATAATTTTAGTGTGGCCGTTTCGGGCTTAAATCAAGTTTATAATAAAAAATCAAATAAAAACCCAAATATTTTAAGTTCCAATCTGTCACGTTGTTCTAAATTAACACAAAAGCATCGGTCGGTCGAAGGCGTTCGACACATGTGCTTGTTAAAAGACCTTTGCCTGTTAAAAGTGTCCCAAAGTCAATGATTTACAATGTTATTCTTTGAACTATGGTGATTGTAAACAATATCGTATACGACCGAGCTAGACAACTCAAACTGAAACTTAATGGTGAATGTGTTACTTTGGAGCCTTTAATAGCTGCAAAGATATCGCTGTATAACCTTGAACGTTGTACCACAGCCGCAATCCGCAAAAATAGATTTCGTGGCTGCCGAGAAAGGCGCAATAGGAAATAAAAACATTTGACGTGAAGATCTTCTGCTGTCACGGCGACCTGAGTTCTGACCTCCAGTTCATGGAGCAGATCCGGTGCATCATGCGGCCCACGGACGTGCCCGACAAGGCTGCTCTGCGACCTGCTGTGGTCCGACCCGACAAGGATACCACCGGCTAGGGCGAGAAATAGACGACACGCTGATGTGCTCTTTCCAGATCCTGAAGCCGGCCGACGAGCGCCACCTGGCGTACGGGCAGACCAACACCAAGCGTCCCGTCACGCCGCCCAGGGTCGTCACCAACAAAGACAAAGAAGATTGGAAGAAAGGATCAGTACCCCGGCCCTCGTCCTCACCCGCCGCCCAACTTCACATAACTCCTATCATTTGTATTAGCGTCTTGCAATATATCGTGAGGAATAAATACAGTTAGCTTCTTTTTTTTTCAATTAAACATGTATGAAAACTTAGACCAAGCCGTTTTTAATTTTGATAATCTAACTGCATCTCTTTATATGGTCTATAAATAATGTGTAATGATAGTGTCAAAAAAAAATAAATGTCATAGATTTAATAGAACAGGAAGTAAGATTTGTACAGCGCCCTTGAGGTGATTTTTCACAAAAACGGCGCTATAAAAATCATCCGATTATTATTATTATTATTATACATATACATATATCAATAGTTAACTTAATTTTCTTTTTAATCAATCTGGTCAGTAGTTACAAATTTTGTGTAATTTCCAATGAAAGTTTATCGCGTAATATCCCGTACTATTTAGACATGTTTTCAAATGGTTACAAGTCACAGGTACTAACTAATAATTTATCATCTTTTACGGTAAAGTTATTTTCCGGTTATTTTATAAAAAGCTATATAGAAATTATCTAAATATTTGAACGTAGATTTATGAATAAACTCATAAACAATACACCTCTGCTGTATGGGCGTTCCCGCCACAAAGCAGAAAGTCCACCGAAGTAATTTGATAAGCCAGTTTGTTGAAATAAACGTGCCATGGATCACATCAAATAACGCCCCGATATTTCCATTCGATAAACGCGCGTCTCTCCTATCAGGGTTCATTTTTTGTCCATTTCCTAATCAAAAAGCGATAAGTTGGAACGAAGAAATAAATCTTGTAAAAGGAAATAGGCCTAAGCCAGATAAGCCTGTGTTTACACAGATAGCAAATATTTGAATAAAAAAATATTTTTAATAAATACTGGTCGCTTGCAGAAAAATATTGCCGAAACCAGATATAGATATCCAGTATTTTGGATAAAGTAAAAATGATCTACTTATTTAATAGAATATGATTATAGAATCGACCTATACCATATACATGATTGATAGAATTTTTTGTTGATGGAGATCGATTACTTAACAGTTTATTTAGCTCTTCAGAAAGCAAAATTCATAAATAAATAAAAAAAAGTTGAAAACATTATTTCAGGTCGGTATAAATACGGTAATTTAATATATTGGCTTTTTTAGGGGACTTCTAAAAATTGTGATAGTTTATCCAACAATGTGCAGAAATGTCAATACCATTTACATTTTTTTCGTAAAATAATCTAAGAACACTATTTTAAAGATAATTTAAATTGACACACTTTCACGTTATTTTGTAAAGAAAAAGCGGCCACTACTTCTCAAAAATAGTTAAACATAGCAAAGATTTTTACGTGCATTAATTCACCATTTATGCTGAGATTCTACTTAGGGGCGCTTTATAAATCGCATAATTTGTAATGCCATAAAATTATTGAATCAAATTATTCGAAAGCTCGAATATGGTCCTATATATATGTAAATACTGAACAGCTGTTAATAATATTTTAATTTTTGTTATTAAGAAAACTTTTATTCTAACTAACTAACTAACTAACCATCACGCCGTTTCCCCGCAGGGGTAGGCAGAGAGGACGGACCGCCAAACAACTCGAACTTTTATTCACATATATGAAAAGTTGTAGGATGCAATGGGTGCAAGTTCGTAGAGGGGTATGGATATTATTTTCAGCATAAAATGTTTTTGAAATTTTTTGATATGCAGTGACAAGGTTCGAATGAATGTCGGCGTGGGCACGGTTATTATGAATACAAGTCAATCAATAGTGACTAGTGACTAGCGACAGCCGACAGCGACTGATAAAATATCGATACTGGTCAAGTTTATTTTCACACAGTAGGGGCAACATGCAAAAGTAAACAATGGCGCGATTGAAACACGAAATGGGCGTTCTTCGAATTTGTCAAATCTTTAGACTGAAATGGGTCGGTTTTGGAAGGAAATCTGCTGTCAAATCTGATGTGCGAAGTGTTTGGTTTCCGACCCAGATAAGGATGTACAGGGTGACTGGTGCTTGATACAAAATATTGAAAGAGATAATAGGGGTATAAAAACAAAAAGTTCAAATAAACGTGGCGGAAAACTTCAAAAGTTATTATCACATATAAACCGTTTCACGCACACATCGTAAAACGTCGGAGGTGGTTGATTATTTACGATAGTATAATAATATAAGAAAATAAGAAAAAATCTATTTAAGTTATAATATCCTAATTTAATTTTTTACTGTTGTTAAAATTAACGCAGTATAGTTTTTCTGGGAAAAATATTATTAAAAATAATTATTAATGAAATATAGATCAGCATGTAGGTCATAGTAGGGGTGTTTGAATGAACCTATTGTCAACCGGACGCAATTAAAAAGTGTCATACGAGTGTATCTCTTGGTATTTTGAAATTAATGCAAATTCGTTAAAATATTTTTTTCTCGGTTTTTCATGAATATATATATATTGACTAGGCATGTTTCTATTAAATGCACAGATAATTCAGCCAACTCAGTAAGCGTACCACGTAAGAAATACATTTCCAACTCGTTCTGCGGTCCCTGAAAGACCCCGCCCGGCATCGCTTACGACTATCAGCAGTGATCAGCAGATATTTCTCAAGTAATAGTTTGATAATCCATACTTAAAAAATAAATAGAGAAAAGAAAACCCAACATAAGAATTAAGACCATATTCAAGTACACATTGTCGCACTAACATGTCTTCCTATTACATATAATACCTACATCCTTAAATATAGTACATCATGTACCAATCACCCTTGAAAGAACATCGAACATACTACGCCTGAAGAATTGGGCTTGAGCCGGGATAAAGCAATCAATCTTATTTTTTTTATATTCAGCGACTGGCTAATTGAAACGTCAGTGTTCCGCTTGATAGAAACTATACCTAAACTGTTAATGAGCGCTTAGTAGCTTTATCAGTGTGTTAGCGATGGGTCATGACTCATTTTGTTAAGAGCGAGAGTCATGGTAGCAGCTCAATATTTTTGTATGACTCAAAAGACCGACGGCTCATTTAAGAGCCGCAACATTGTAAGAGCCGGCCGTGGCTCATACGCTACCACATGAGCTTATACCCTAGTTCATACGACTCCAAGCTTATACGGCTCCCAGCTCGCAGCGTATAGGTGCAGGTACATAACCATAATCCAAATGTCAAATTATCAGGCGCCGTTCACGTACTATACAGTGCTTACACACGCGTAAACGCGATAATTATTCTTATCTCTACATAAGAATGTGTGAACCCTAGACGACAAAAGGTATGCTTTAAGATGCATCATGGCGCCAAATATTACTTATATTACAAATAGCCTTACAGTCGTGAGCATAATTTATCCTTGTGGAAGTTCGACACATTTACGATGATTTTATATAAAGGACCTTATTTATAGATGCGTCATCATAGAAATACGTAAGAATACTATCGAACATTTGGGATATGTTTATCTTTTTGGATAAATAAACAATCTTTCGTAAGCGGTTACACGGTTTGTCAAAAAGAGTCCCCGTTCAAATGAGCCGTGGTACGGTTTACCAGGAGTGGTACGCTCGCGGCTTATCAAAATAAGCCGGCACAAATGAACGGCTAGTTCATGAACGACTCATCGCTACAGCGTGTAGGTATATGAAAGTGATTTTTCGGAATTAATTATATCATGGGTGGTGGTAAACAAGGCGTAAAAAATTTCCCATTTTCGTTCCCATATTCACAAAATGTATAATCTAATAACAATATTTGGATGATTTGTATAGCGCAATTTTTGTGAAGATTTACCTCAAGGGTGCTGTACAAATACATATTTTTTTAAATGCTCAATCTTATTACTAACTATAGACAATCTATTATTAGAGCTAATGGCTAACAACCAACCAGTTGAGTTCGATCTAAGGCTCGTCGCGGGATCACAAGGGAGTTCACCGCCGCGACATCAGAGCAGCTGGCCAATTCTGGATTAGTGAAGTTTCAGTGAGGTGAATTTAAATGCTAAGGATATCCACGAACAAGGTAGGCTTATTCAATTTCCGTGGCATCCTCCCGTTTCTGTTCAGTCCTTCCTTCACCTTTTTTTCTCATCTGGTTCTCCAGATAAACTTCGCGGCCAGTTCCAGAATTGGGATTCTTTCAGAGCTATCGAAACATATAACCAGTTCATCGATCTGTAATATCTAACTATATATTATGTACAATGTATTTGACCAATGAAAGCGATGCCAAGTTAAAATATACATGTTATTAATTTTATGTACAGTCATATAATATTTTCCAGGATCATATTTACCTGGCAGGTCACTTGAGATAAATACTGTTTATTAGCGAAATTTCTACATGAGGTAATAATATTGGAAAACACATGTTATTAAAGCTACTAATGTTGGTATTTGTTCTAATAAATACTTATGTTCTTGTTCGTACAGGGATTTGATTAGTCGATCTTTCGTTTCGTCCCTGGATAAGAAACAGATTGAAGTGCGAGGCTTCCAACAATGTCAATAAAATAAAATAAGTATAAGTAGGATATATAGTTAATACAAGAGTGATACTCAAAAGAATATTGAATTTAAGGATGAAAGTCTGAAAAGGTAAGTTTTTACGGTAAGAGCTTTTGATTGCTATTTACACTAGCGGCCAAATTCACGTAAAAGTAGGTGTTGCACTGGATATGATTCAATCGAAGATTTACGCAAATTTATTGTTCTTTCGATTTCTGTGTTTTAATTTATCATTTATATTCGTTAAATACCGTACAATTAGCGGTTTGCATTGCTCTATGACCAAAGGTAAGCGGTCTATAGTTTTTCAAATTTAGATTGAATTGTGCATTGAATATTTGAAAATGGTCATTTTACTATCCATATTCCACTGATTGTTGTTGCCAACTGAATAAATGAACGTACAAGGTCTTTACCATATTCATGGAAAAAAAACGTATAGATCAGAAATTTGCCGAATTAAAAAAATTAAAAAAAGGTTTGTTCGTCTTTTCAGCCTTTATGGAGTTCATACCACTGCTTATAATGAACATCTTAGTCGATTATATCGGATAAATATTAAAATATTCATTATAAGGCATTTACCAAAAAGAAATCAGAAATATAGAAAATAAGTAATATACATTTAATAACACAGCGCCTTTGAGGTGATTTTTCACAAAAACGGCGCAATACAAGTCATCCAAGTATTATTATTATTATTATTAATAATATAGTGTACATATGAGGAGTATTGAGGGATGAAAAGGGTAATAGAATCACTAAATCACTTTATAACATAGTTATTACAAACTATTTAAAAATATATATATCTTGGTATAAATAACTCTAAAGTATTTAAGGTCCATTTAACCATACCACGGTCGAGGGCAAAAAAAAAATAATAACAGTTACTTTGCAGTTTTGTGGAGGTTTGCCTCAAGTGCGCTTTACACTAAATAACCTAACCTAACATAGATTTTTTTAAATTTATTAATTTGACGCACAAATTATTTAACAGAAAATGTATAAAAAGCTTTGACTGACAAACTAGGAACAAATCCCGTTTCAGGACAGTCAAATTGGCAAGTTTTGTTCATATTAAGTGCATTATATAAATACAGAAGGAAAAAAGATAATAATATTGACGTAGCATGATAATATATATATAGAGAAAAAAAGAAACATAGTATAATAATTAAATATAAAGAGATGTAAAAAATAGTACAAATAAATCATTCATCTACAATACCACAAAGATAATATTGACGTAGCATGATAATACATATAGAGAAAAAAAGAAACATGTAAAAAGTTGTACAAAATAAACTGCTGATCTACAATACCATTAAAGACACGCAGCATGATAATATATATATAGAGAAAAAGTGAAACAGGTGTATAAATAATTAAATGTAAAGAGATGTAAAAATAGTACAATCAATATCTACAATACTGAAAAATATTGGTTATTGACGTAGCATGATAATATATATATAGAGAAAAAAAGAAACATAGTATAATAATTAAATGTAAAGAGATGTAAAAAATAGTACAAATAAATCATTGATCTACAATACCACAAAGATAATATTGACGTAGCATGATAATATATATATAGAGAAAAAAAGAAACATAGTATAATAATTAAATATAAAGAGATGTAAAAAATAGTACAAATAAATCATTCATCTACAATACCACAAAGATAATATTGACGTAGCATGATAATACATATAGAGAAAAAAAGAAACATATTATAATAATTAAATATAAAGAGATGTAAAAAATAGTACAGATAAATCATTGATCTACAAAACCACCAGATCAATGAGATAAATTTATTACGTATCCCAGATAATTTAAGTAATAGTTAATGTAGAATAATAGTTGAGTATAAAGAGATGAAAAAAACGGTACAGAGTAATCATTTACTATTTAATTTTAATGTTAAGATTTTCAAAATTTTCAAATTTTTATCAGAAATATTAATAATTTCTTCAAACGATTGGTATTCACTTTGTGGCGTCATTATTAATAAATTAATTAAAAAATATGCTTTGTATTCACCACTTTATTAATATGTTGATATCTGTGTATCAAAAAAAAAAGTAATTGTTGTAATATAGGAATAATGTAAGGATAGGAAGTAAGATTTGTACACCGTCCTTGAGGTGATTTTTCACAAAAACGGCGCTATAAAAATCATCCGATTATTATTATTATATCTTTTAAAATGGTCTCATGATTCTGGATTAATTATAAATGCAAAAAAAACTAAATTGATGTACATAAGATCCCCAAATGCAAAGGTATATATTACACCTGAAATAAAAACACATACTTCAGATTGTTTACACGATGGCATTCCTGCATCATGTACATGTGAAAATGTTGAACTTGTGAAATCATATGTTTATTTAGGTGTCATTATTGATTGTTTTTTTCAAGTGGGATTCACAAATAAATACGGTTTGTGTACAATTAAGATCAATTGTTAGTAGATTATTTAAATTAAAATTCTTTGTTCCAATCTGTAAACTTCGAATAATTTAGTTATCATTAGCGGAATCTGTTATAAGGTATGGAATTACAGCCTGGGGACTTTCCTATAAAACAAACATCAATCATGTTCAATCAGTACAAAATTCACTGGTTAAATTATTAGCTCATAAAAGTTTATACGAACAAAGGCATAATATTCCATACTTTTATCAGAGTCTAAAAATTCTTTCAGTTAGATCAATTCTGTGGTACAAAATTATATTTCAGCACATTAATAACCCTATATTTAATACAAATAGACAAGAGCACAATTACAATACTCGTCTTAATTTTAATGAAGGATTAATGGTTCCTAAGCATAAAAAAAAATATGGATAAAGAACTTTAGAACACATTCCTAGTTGTATAAATATGTTACCCGCTGAAATAAAAAACCGTATTAAAACTAAACCATTAATAAACACATTGAAAACTTGGCTAGCTGAAAGAAGCTATTTGTATTAGAAATAAGGAAATATTATTTTATTTATAATTTATTACTTTCGTTTATGTTTTTATTTTATTCATTTTTTTAATACATTTTTGCAGAAACATTTTAGAATAATATTCTTTATAAATATTTATGTTATAAGCTTGTTACATATGGTTTTTATGTTTATATTTTATATATTGTTTTTTTTTAATATTTTTATTTTACATAATTTGTAACCTTGTCTGTAAATTTTATGTTTTAAATAGCAAGCTCCCGTTAGACAAACTACAAAAAAGTAGTTTATCGGGACTTTTTGAATTGTATTTTTTTTTCTGTTGTAAAATTAAATTTAAAAAAAATAATAATAATAAAGTGGTGAACACAAAGTTTTTTTTTCATTTAAAATATTTATATTTTCCTTTATTTTACTTTTCTTTTTCCTTTTATATTTTCAATCAATATAAAAGGAATTAATATTATATGTTGGTACTTTAGAACGTTTTTTTCGAGTTCTTTGGCGGTCCGTCCTTTCTGCCTACTCCTGCGGGGAAACGGCGTGATGGTTAGTTAGTTAGTTAACAATTATCACATTATACAACATTGTATAAATAAGGTGGTCGATAGTCAGACGCTTCACTGACAATCTGACGAATCGAGTTCAGAGAGAAATTCACAGCAAGTACTGACTGAATCACTTTCCTATATTTATAGTAGAGTGAATGTATAAATATATGTACAGTAAAAAAAACTGTAAGTACTCGAAATCTTACAGTGTATTATCTACCTACAAATTCAATATTAAAATTGCAGGATTCATAGATCAAAAATCAGAAAATATTCCTAATATTATCATGATGCAGTGTTGCAGGTTGATTGCCAAAAAACCCAAGCTCTTTCCCTCGGCACACTTGCATCCAAAATGCATCCTGTCCCAAAGTCGGTAAGATTGTAGATGGGAGAGGGGAAACGGGAGTGGGGTGGGTTGTGTTGCTATGGGCCCAAATATACCTGCGCTCGGTGACTCTATATTATTATATTCGGCTGGTTCGAAATTGTATCGATAATGCATTGGTCAATAAGATACCTACGCTTAGGCCCGGTTGTTTCATTCATAACATAGACACAGCGATTCAGCCAAGCATATATTTTACCTCCGTTCTAACATTAAAACCCTATCATTTTAACGGTTTGCAATGCTTAACCTGTTTCAAATTTTAAGCAACTCTCGATCAAACAAATAAATGAAAATATGAGTAGGTGTTAATCAACGCTCTAGCATAACTAAAATCCATGGTTTAGTCTTACGTCCGTTTTAGCATTATGTATTTAACCTTACTTTACGCCGAGTTTTAAATATTATAACGATAGTTAAAAAAACGATATTTATGTTAAATAGAAATTTTAATAAAACCACGGATTTCGGATGAAACAACCGGGTTTTAGAGATGCACACAGAAATGTTATCGTTTCACCGGCGCAAATCTCAGAGGCGTTTGTAAAACTCCATTCAAGATGGCCAAGAAGTAAGCTTCGGGGAATTGTGGGAGACAGGAGAAAGACGCAGAACCGACGGCGCCAAAGCTTTGATATATGACTTCACCGGCGTTTAGCCCTAATCATTGTCCATATAAAGGCAACAAAAGTTCGCGCCAACCTGCTGAGAGGTGTGGACGATTAAAAAATCGACACAATATCAACAGTCATCAACTTTCATGAGAAAGCCATTTTGGTACAATAGATACGTAGCAGGTTCCTTGAATTATTAAGAATGCCAGGTCTTCAATGGTAGTATATTTGATTGTGGAATGTACATTTTGGATAGGGATAGGGGCAAATGGTCAGTAGGCTGAAAGAATAGTGCATCGGAGAAATTCAATTCACTTTAAAAAACTATAACCAACGGGTATTAACTGTTGCTTACCTATTGATTTCATTTACTATAAAAAATGGACATAATTATTTTAACGCGTAGTTCTTTAGGTAATTACCCAATATCGCTTACTAAAACATTCCGTTACGAAAAAAAAGATAATAAGCTATTGAGTATCCAGTAGATATCGGTGGTGTTTGGAAATAGACTGATAACTGCATTTTTGGTTATATTCTTTTACGAGTAAAAATACGGTTACTGATGCATTTATTTTCGATTGTTAAAATCTTGATATTCGTATGTATATAATTTATAACCACCATGATCATGTGAATATATGTGAACAATCATAACGGTTAGTTTAATCAAAAGACCTAACATATTAAAATACCGTTTTGGACTTATCGGAATATTCCCAAACACCACTCAAAAAACAAGTTTTATTAATTACAAAGAGATATTTTATAAAAAAAATAATTAACAATAAAAATGATCAGTCCAGAAATCATTTCGAATTTTACAGATTGTACAAATATATTATGTCATATATTTTTTTTTAATACTCTAATCTTAACATTTGGATATTATTTTTAAATGAATGCTAATAACAAAACAATAATTTTGCAGTGTATTTAGGAGTCTTTAAGTTAGCGATAGAAGAAAGTGGTTCGAAGAATTCATCATAAAATAATTCTGTGAAGGTGCAAATTCGTCGTACAAACCAGAACAACCCTCTTTCAGACCCTTTTGTTAATAGTTTTAGGGTTCAAAATGATCTTTTGGCGGCGGCGCCCAAAGTCTCAGACGGACTTAAATCTCCACACCTCCGTTCAGCTGGAACTCTCGTCATCAAAAAGCACGCCTGATTTACTCCTCTCCCTTAGCATCAATCTTACTTTTTGATACGTGGTAAATAATTTGCGATACAAGACGAAACATGTTTGACAGGAATAAGTATAGGGCTCGAGGAATTCAGTTGGCAAATAAATGATACAAAATGGCGAGTCTCCAGGGTGCGTCTCTTTTCAAATAAAATTCGTTATGCAGGTATTTCGCGGGGAAGCGTCACTACATCAGGCGATAATAATATCAGGACATGTGCGGGTAATACGTATCAGGTCGTTTTGTATTTGGAGTTCGGACCCCCAACGGACACGCCAATCAGTAGGCATTTCACCACTATACTTGCGGACAAATCGCATTTTGTAACAACTTTTACGACGCAACATTAAATTTAATAACCGCGCAATCTGGTTAGTTAGGTAAAATCTTCATTCCGATCGATATATTAGCACGGTAAATAAGATGGGATAACGCGATGACCGTTCAAAAAGTGTTGTAAGAACTTGGCATAATATCGTATTACAGTAATATTGTCACTAAATTCAACCATACCCTATCGAATATAGGGGAGAGTGGTGTAATGATGAACGCCCAAGGGAAAAACAAAAAAAAACTAAAGAACTTGCATAAATATAAATTTTAGTATCTTCCCTTTGAGATAAAAAACACGTTTCAATAAAATAAAAATAATAATTTATAAATCTGAATGAAAAACAAAATGCTTGCGCATTCGGAATTACCTGAAATACAAGGGGTAATAGGAGCATCAAGGTTTTCTGCAAAAAGCACAAACACGCCAAAAATAAATCCACACCACAGATTTTGATTTCGTTTTACACTGCATGAATATGTAAGTAAGTCATGGTTACGTTTGCAAAATGTAACAGCACTATACTATAATAAGAACAGAAATTCCATTATTTATAAACGTTGCAAATATCATTTTTAATTAAAATATTTAAGGGTTCTTACCTTCAACGACGTGCGCATCCCTCTAAGAAATGGAAATCGGTGCTGATAAGCGAGGTGGCTTTTGCATGACCCGGTTGGTATGAGTGTGAAGATAGCGGAACCTTCTAGAATTCGATCCCTCGGAGTTACCCGCAGTTTGCTATTACCCAACTGTCTCCTACATATATGTCGTAAGGTAAGTCCTTTCACACCAAAACAGTCTGTAAATAAATCTGAGTTAACGGTTGAATAGCTGTTTTAAAATCTACGCCGATAAAAGAAAAGATAGTGCCACTATCTATCCAAAAGTCTATTTTTAATCTATGACATCAAATCACACATTCCATTTCGAATACAAAACGCGACGAAATGCACTCTTCTAAGAACTCGAGAATGTCGAATATAGAGAAAAAGAGCTTAATCAGGTGTCGATAGGACACTATGACATTTTATCTAACATTTTTAATTTTTTAGACCAAGCAAACATTTTTAATTTTTTAGACTCGAGTTATGCACAACCTGAGGAAGGGGGGAAATTAGACACATGCGAATTGCATTAAAAATAAAAACAAAGTAAAATGAAATATGGAATTGTTTACATAGCTTTGAAAACCGATACCGGCCTATTTGATGAAAATATTTGCAGATGAATTCTTCTGCCATATTGTGACAAATTGTAGATGGGCCTTTTTCCGTTTGCCTGCGTCCATGTGTCCATTGAAATATCATTAGATTTTCTTAAGGACATCTTCAATATTGATTTCAGAGAATTAAATTATATCACTAGTATATAAATATAATGAGAATTTGGATGTCGTGTGAATAAGTAATACAATTAATACTCTGCATAAAAATACCATTGAGGTGGTATTTCACAAAAAAAAATAAGATATAAAACGTAATTTCCGTAGGTACCCCGGGAAGTCTAGGTATGTATTATCTCCAAATTAAATAATTAAATAATCTATAGTACTGATGATAACCGTTATATAATCAATAAATGGTTGATTTGTACAACGCCGTATTTTTTAATCACCTAAAGGCGCGGTGGGCGTAATAGATACGTAGATTAAAACTTTGTATATTGGTTTTTAAATATTTCTTGTTATTAAATTTTTTTTTTTATAAAAATGACATTAAACTTAGCATTCAAATTAAACAATATTTTATTTGAAAAAAATGTGCAAGATACCTACACAGCAAAACCTGTAAGTAGTACATAAAAACTCCTATCTAAGAACTTGATAAATAAATCACTTTCTTTGTATAATTTTTTTTCTTTCATTGTTTAAAATTACGAAATGCCTTCTGGATATTTTAAATTATTTGCGTAATACGTCTTTACAAGCGTTCAGCAAAATGCATGGCGTTCAAAAGCGGTCCTCGCTTCGTCGTAATAAGGTCCGAATATTTTTACAACATTCCGGGCAGTATACCGACCCTTCTAAGTTTAGGACTAGGCTGTCCCGGCTGTTAAAACTTCCTTCAAATTCCCCATTTCAGCACTCTGCTTTTTCATTTATGGAATGAAAACATATAAGACGAGCCGACATAAAGAAGTTAGTAAATATTTTATCGGAGAATTTGTAGTTAGTGATATTAATAATCTGTTAGCTTTTATGGCGCTGTTTTGTACCAAATACATATAGTGCATTAATATGAATATTATGAAATATAAACATAAACTATTAATTGTTTTTGTGTTTAATTCGTAAAAATCCATTTAATTTTTTTTAAATTTAATGTAAATCAAATTTAATAATGTTATTATTAAGTTCTGCAAGTATTTTTAGTTTTTATTATTGTGACAGCTGTTTCAGCGTTTAATGCCATTTGTGGTTAATCCACATTGTGACGACTTATTTATATCATTTTATTTACTCCCACTCCTTTTAAATTTGGACGGGTAATGATTTATTATCGGTAAAACCGATCTAGTTAGAAAACAATTAAAATTCTGAATTCTGCGAGGTTCTCACACTTATAATGTGTTTACTCGTATTTAACTGACAATGTTGTCTAATACTTGCAGAACTTAATAATAACATTATTAAATTTGATTTACATTAAATTAAAAAAATAAATAAATATAAACTATACAAATCTAATGAAAACCTAACATTATTGTGTCATACTGCATATAAAAGCCTATCAATAAACAATAATAAATTTGCATGCAATTCTGGGTTGATTAGCAAGTGTGTATTGTATGCGATATATCTAATATTGTATACTATTTATATTTTTGCTAATAATTTTGAGAATAAGAAAACTATTTTGAAATTTCAGAATATAACTATGTACCTATAGTGCAGGTATGCATACATCTTTGATAATGTTAGCAATTTTGTAGAGACATTTCGCTTCTAATATATTTTTATTAATTTTATTTTATTTATAATATACCCAAAAGACAGAGGTTAACATAAAAATAAAAACATTACAAAGAATGAAGAAAATAATAAATACCAACCATCCAATACCATGTAAAAAATATTAAAAATAATTTGCAATTACAAACAACAAAAAGGAACAAGAGAAAACAATGTGACCGGTCAGTGGCTGAGTTGGCATCGCGTTTGGGTCTCACCCAGGCGTCGTGAGTTCAATTCCTCGGCTGGCTAAGTCCTCCATTACGACACAAGCAACATCTTCGGCTTACTGTGTAAAATCAGCTCAAGGGCGCTGTACAGATATTACTTGCCAAGGTTTATCTTATTGTGTACAAACATTTACAGAAACATACTTACCCGGCAGGTTACTCCATATTAACACGTTACATTAGTAGTTAGAGTAATTACCGGTCGATATTTAATTGAAATTCGGTGAAAAGTGTCGGATTTGCGGTACATATAATCAGTAAATCCAGAAATTGGGCACCGGTAAAAAAAAAAAATAATGTAATAATAATAATATCAACAATTATTAAATAAGATAATATTAACCAACGAAACATCAAACGGGAAAAACCACAAAAAATAAAAAAAATATATCAGTCGCATCAGGGAATCGAACTCGGAACCTCTGTGTTACCGGGACAACCGCTTTACCGACTGAGCTAATGCGACCAGTTCACTTTACGCCATCTTCATCGATATCATACCTCAACTTCAAGACGTGTCAATATTATCCTCTATTAAATCCCATATTGTTGGCTGCTATCTTTATGATGATTACAAAGTTCTACACGAATATAATTGCAATCTAAATAGTGTCTCGGATATACCTATCCGATTATTTTCCCAAATGCGACTGATACCTTTTGATTTTCCGTGTTTTTTTTTCGATTTCGTGTTTCATTTAGGATTGGTTAATATTATCTTATTTAATTATTAAATATTACAATGAGGTTTTTAAGCCTCAATTAGTTGATAAAATAAATTTATTGTCAATAAATTATTTAACATATAATTTTATTTTAGCAATTCACAAAAGGGTCACTGTTCAGCTATACATTCCGGAGCCCGGAGTGCAGCTGGTTTTCAGCAATGACTAGATATGAAATAAAGTTTGAAACTCTATTATTTGTGAATATGACTTTCTTAAGATAGGTACCTCTACTACAGATAAATATGGTATATTATGGCACAATGGTACGTATACCAATAATAACGTAAATAAAGGCGGCTGCGATTTTTACAGTTCAACTACACAGAACTATTCGAAAACGCAAATAACGTCCAAGGTTGGCGCGTTATTAATACAACTCCTATCAACATCAACACAGTGAGAGGGCGGTAACTTGGTGTTTAAACATTACATCGTGTTCCGGGAACTGTGCGGCGGGTTCCCACAATGGTTTCTAGGAAGGAGGAAGATTACTGGAGATAAACCCACATGGCAGGAAGGAACCACTGAGGCCCTGACCGCAGGACTTCCTCGCGTGAGAACAGCGAGAACTGGGGGAGTTGACAATGTTCGTATTACTTAGTGGCTTATTACGGCTGGTTAGACCGAATTTTAACCTGCTTATAGGGAGAGTCTCATCGGTGAATGTTATAACCATATTACGGATGGCATGAGAATTGGGGGTAAGAATGAGAATTAATTAAATACTTAAGAGCAGGTACCAACATAATAAAAACACGAATATGGCTATCGAGGTAAATAAAAGACCGATTTGCGAAATTAATGCACTGAAAAAAAAAATAGTTTGATATTTATACGTAAATGACCTACACAGCATACTAAAAAATAATGACAAGTATAGACAAATAATAAACGGATTACAAGCATAAATAAAAATTAACAATAAGTATTGAAAGTAGGGAAGTAATGAATTAAAAATGTAAAAATAATTGAAACCTACGTTAATCACTTTTTATTTAGGTTAGTAATTTGTCTATTTTAGTATACTGTGTATCCCGATGAGGGAATCATTGCCTCCGAAACATGTTGATATGTATATATTAAACAGCGTTGAACACAAAGCATTTTTTATTAATTTTATTGATAATGACACCACAAAATTATTATAGATTTATTAAAGAAATTATATTTATGTTAATTATAATTAACTATAAAGCAGAACTCGCTTTGTCCAAAGCAGCAAAAAATCTCACGAAAGGTCCAATATCATCACAGTATTTCAGTCTGCTTTTTCTAGGCCAGTGCAATTATTTTCACATCGGGAACATCATTTCCATTATGTAGAATGAAGCTTTGAAAAAACTTAACCGTCAAGCATATAAGACAAGAAACAATGCTGTTTTAACCTTATATTTCGAGCTAATTTCTAATATTTTAATGAATGTGTGAGTAAATATTAGTATTTCGTATGTTCGCAATATTCCTTCTAAATTGATCGCAATCTAATTATTATAATCATCAAACTAATATTTGACTTATTTATTTTTTAAGAATTCGTCGAAAGGGTTTGTTTACTTAGCACACTATACAAATTGTCAAATGTTTTAATTGAAACCACGCTGCCGGTTCTGTGCGTGTGGTCGATTAATTTCTCCTTGTTTACCTATTAAACAAATTTAGTTATACGGTTATAAATCCTTCACTTATTACGTCGCGGTCGATCTATTAACAGACATTTTGACAAGAATAATAATTAACAACAGCTTGGAATTGAACAGGGGCCAAGATTAAATTATCATTAGTAGCTTACCACAAAGTTTAATCCAGTAACTTGTGAGGCGGGTCGGATAATGAGACCACAATACCCCACCCCTGATATATCATAAAAGTTCTTTATGGTGACTCAATTTGCAATTAAACCCGTCGCACATCGTTAATTGCAAGTCAAACAATTAAATGAGTACTCGTGGAGTAGCCAAGCCTTAGGGATATCATTGCAGGTGCGTTACGTTGTTGTTTAATATTGCTGGATCCAATTATTCTAAGCTGCCTTCACCGCGGTGTTCGGTGTGCTTAAATGCTCAAAAACTAAATTTCATCGAATCAAATGCGTGTAGATCCATTTCACACTTTCATGAGTTTCTGTCACTAACAGGGCAGAACTAGAGCATGATTAAATCTAGAAGGGACTAGTATTAAGGCCCATTTTTTAACGTATGTACTTTAATAAAGTATTATTTTTGTACAGCCTTTCTTGCTGTTTTATTTGAAAATCTTCTATTCATTTGTGATTTTTTATTTTTTTTTTGTATTTCTACCTCTCTGTTTTACTGTTTAAAATTATGATATATAATCTATCGCGTAAATTTTACTTACCCCTGCATTGTGTTTTTATTTTTTATGTTAGACCGTGATAAATATAAGTGTTTTTATGGCTAGTTCACTTTAAGCCATCTTCATCGATATCATACCTTATTGATTAACTGCAGTTTGAAAATGGCCTTGAACGCCGAAACAGCTGTTACAATAATAAAAACTAAAAATACTTGAAGAACTTAATAATAACATTATTAAATTTGATTTACTTTAAATTTAAAAAAAAAATTAAAGGAGTTCTACGAATTAAACACAAAAACAGTTATACCCCATAAATTAATAGGCCAGGGGCAATTGCCTCTTAATCCCGAATGGTAAATCCGGTCCTGAACAAAACGCCAGTCATCCAAACACCTTCTTACACACTTTCGTAAAGTTTAACATTCCCCAACCCTTCCCAACGCTTCCAAGTTCCAAGATCGGCAGCCATGAAGAAGTGACAAGACGTCAGAAGTCCAACGTGCCCAGTGCCCAGTGCCCAGTTCCCAGTGCCCACGAACTAAAGAAATCGTCTGGCTCCGCGTCAGGTTGATAATTAAATAATTTATCGTACAGATTAATGGCGAGGCAGAGGTTTCCGTAGCGAGCGGTCGCGGTCTGCCGCCCCGTGAGAGGGTCAGGCCTCTCGTGTCTGCAGGCCGGCGTTTTTTCCCCCCTGCTCACGGACCGTCACTACATAAATATTATTATAAATATTGTTTTTACTCTTGAACGGCTCGTGCGCGCGGAGAATGCCAGGGAGCTCAGTAAAATATACTCTGTATAGTCCACTCCACAGTCCACAGTCACACTGTTTGCAGTGGGGAGGGGGGGGGGGGGGTGGAAGACTATCTATCTTAAGGCGGGTTCACGATGTCAACCAGGCGAGATGTCTAGACTAATGGACAAAGCAACCAAAGAACCCATAAAAACGTGTTATAATATACCTACATGTAATAAGGAACTGTAGTCAATTTTTTTAGTTTTTTTTTTTAATAACGTCCTAACTTAAATACCTACCCAATTTTTTTCTTTCTAAAATTAGTGTGCATAATTAAAATAATTTAAATGTTACATTTAGGTGCTCTTCTTACTTAAAATTACTCCCGCAGTGGTGTAGGTATATATTTCAAACCGTCAAACTTGCAGTTGTGGTATTAATCATTCAATTTATAAAACAATTCAAGCACCGTTATCGTATCAGTGTGGGTGACTGAATAAATCAACACACGTATGAATCGGCACACTTTTTAAAAGTGATATAAACTCATTAAAAATACGAAAAATTATTAATTAGATAAGATGAGAATATTTTATTTTCGTACTTTTAATGACTTTATATTGGTGTTAAAAGTTGTACGCATTCATATGTTGTTGAATTATAATAGAACCGTCGGTGTGAACCCACCTTAACGTATAACATCACTTGACTGCAAGTAAGTACCCGATTTGTTGTATGTATGTTGGAAGTCTCATTACAACCTCTCGAGCGCTTATTATATCGAGTAGTAGCTACTCACACTCGATCACTGCACTGAGGGTTTTAATCCTTTATTTCAAATGGCCATATCGAGTAGTAGCTACTCACGCTCGATCACTGCACTGAGGGTTTTAATCCTTTATTATTTAATGGCCGGACATATGATGTTTACTCGCTTTTATCGCCCTAATGGGATTGATTTTAAATAAAATATAAATATTATTTTTTTTTTATTTTATTGTTTGGGTAGACAGTTATTGTCGGGTAATGTTTACGTTGAATAAAAGAAAGGGCGAATTCAAGCAGAAATAGTTTGCTTGCAACAAACTTTTATAGCAGCTGAAACCTAAAGCTACAAAGCTAAGGATCGATACATAATGGAACATCACCAGCATAGCCTGATAAAGGAGAGCTTAGAAGTATCGATACAAAGTTGGTAATCGCCCATGCTTACGTATACGGTCACCAAATCTGGATGATGAATAAGAGAAAATGTTCCAGGATCCAAACTGCCCTATTAGAGATTAGAGAACGAATAAGAAGCTCGACGATCCGAGGTGAGCTAAACATTGAACCCCAGCTGATCTTAATAATAAGAATGTTATTTCAGAGTGAGGACGTCCAGTGGGCCGCCCCAGACATAGTTAGGAGAAAAAAAAACCAGAAGCTATTCGACGAGAGGGTGAACCTCCTATGGACGGTGGCCGTGGAAATATCGCAGGACAGGGACTCCTGGAGGCACCTTGACATTTGGCTAGGACTGATAAACATAAGACGGCCTACAGAAATAGAGTCAAGAATCATAATAATTGATAAATTCGTCACCGGGGTGGAAGCCTTGCAATCGAAATTAGGACTCTTCTCATTTGCGAAAGATTGACAAACTCTACTGAATTCAGAGCAAAACTACTCTTTTACTTTTAAATTATCGTATCCACTATCCAGAATAACGAACGCATTGGTTTAGTTGTGTTCTTGATTACTCAGTCCAAGGGAATTAATTACTTCCTACTAGACTACCTACTTTAAAATAATAAAATTTCTTACGCTTCTACTTTTGTCTGCTTTACCACAGACAGCATGGGCAATAATCATAACCGGTATTTATAATATTGTAAATATGTATGTTAATTGTAAGACTCTAGTTTTAAACCATAGTTGTTATTTTGCAGTTTTGTGTGTAAAATATCCACTTAATCATAAATATGCATTAGTTTTAAGTCACTAGTTATACATAAGTCTTAATTATTGTCTTAAGTCACTAGTTATACATAAGTCTTAATTATTGTCTTAAGTCACTGGTTATACATAAGTCTTAATTATTGTCTTAAGTCACTAGCTATAAGTCAAATATGTAGTCTAACTAGTTATAAGTCTCAGTAGTTAGTTGCTAAATATAAGTCTTAATTGTAAGTCAATAGTTATAAATCTTACTTGTAAGTCATTGGTAAAAAAAATTTGCTGTAAGGTATTAGTTATACGTCTAAGTGATAGGTGACAAATTATTTGTAAACCGCCGTTGAGGTGATTTTCCCACGAAAGCGGCGCTATAGAAGTAATTCAAATATTATTATTATTACAATTTTAAATAAATATATATGCGTGCCCACTGCGTATCTAAACAACCCGATATCGTTAACTGCTAGTTAACATGGCCCTATCGGGAAGAAATGCTATCGGGAGGTGTCGCTGTAAGATAAGCAACAGATAGAGTTATCTGGAACAACAAATGTCAAAATAATTTAAGTTTGTTGTCCAATTATTCAGAAGATGATTTTTTCTAATTGTTGTTTCGGCACCTATCAATAATTAAAGATATATGTATTTTTTAATATCCTATAGGTTTGTTTACAATTAGATGTTGACTCGAAAATGTCAATGTATAATGCAGTCCTTATCTTAGAGACGTCAAATGCTTACCCATCGCGTACATTTGTTTGTACATTAATGCGGCCCTAAATTTGATTCCAAATATGACACATACCAATGTTTAGGATCGTCGTAGTTCCACTGAAAACTAATTGATGTACGATGACGGCCCCAGATATGAAAAATGACTTACACATTTAATTAAAGGATTAAAGGACATAATTAATATTAATATCGATATTTAACTACTCTAGATAGATTAAGCAATGTAAATTTCACATGAAAGCCCCATTAAAACTAATAACGTGGTCTCGGGAGATGCGTTATAAACGAGGTAAATGTATTTACATAAAAGTGCACTTAACACATTTGTGCACTGCATGTTATCGATAAGCAGTCATTCTGGTTGATAAAATTTTTGATGGATTCTACAAAAATGACTTCATAATAATCGTTAAGAACATTAGCAAAAAAATAATAGATATTTTAAGATATTATACTGAGGACCATGTATCTTATCCAATTATTATTATTATTATTAAGCAATCATAATATCGAAACAAACAATATTGTACACTTACGAACAAAAAGTCGGTTTCGAAAAGTTTATCAATTGTTATTTCCTACAAGCGATAGTTTCTCGTTGCTGACCATGTAAAGTGATTAGGGTTTATTGTTACTGGACACTTCGGAAATCCGATGTGACCAGATGGGGCCGGAATGTGATATTTAGTGCCATATTGTCTAAGCGGGGTAGTTTTCGCAAGAATAATTTGTCGAACAGGTGATGTAATGGCCAGCCAGAAGAACTTCTTGGTAGTCATATATATACTCATCTTAGATTATTAAAAAAAAAACTAAATTGTATTAGTATTAGTGCATAAATTCCAATATATACATTTAAATAAATAAAATAAACGTAGCCGTGATATAAGTAGAAAAGAAGGATAAAATAGCAACTGTAAAAATAGTACCTAGTGATGGTTAGTTAGTTAACTAGTACTACCCAAAAGTGACAACTGGATATATGGTATCCCAATTTAAAATAGGTACATTCAACTGATACTACCCAAGAGTCACAACTGGATATATGGTATCCCAATTTAAAATAGGTACATTCAACTGATACTACCCAAGAGTCACAACTGGATATATGGTATCCCAATTTTTGGTGGGAACAGGAAAGTTGGAAGGCGTCTAATTTTGAATCTGGGCACTAAATGGACATCTCTCACTAGGGTGAAACTGGAAGTAGTTAGGTATAGTAGGCAGCCATGGTCGAGGGGGAAGGCTCTCGACTACGAATCCGAAGGTCGCGGATTCAAATCCCGGTGTGCGCAAGTAAATATTATTTAATTAATTTTCTGCTGTTTCACAATTAAATAATTTAAAAATAATATGTAGTATATTTGCGCACGTTCCAGGGCGGAAGATACTCTCAGTATCGCCCTGGTGAAAGACCACCATTCAGAATTGAAACGTTGCTTGAAATGGCTTTTAGCCGTGTTTGGTGACCAGATCTGAATAGCCAGGTATTTCCCAACCTTCCTCTACCACTTCTCCTTCCCCTCCCCAATACCTTCAGCCTCACAACATTCCCCAATTGGGGATGCCATAGTCTCACTGACTCCAGACGGTTGGGAGCAGTTGGGACTCTTGTAGGGTATTCATATATTTTTTTTTAAATACATTCCGCTCTGGAACAAGATGCAAGTATAGGTAGATATTATTTTTATATTACTTGTGAAATAATACACTGAGGTCGTCCTCTCTCATCAAATAAACATATCATAAACTTACAGGAAACTATGTTTGTACTTTTAATATTTAACAGAAACTTCAAATAAAAGAGTAATAGTGAGCAGACAAAGAGTTATGAGAAATGAAAGAGAAGTTATACCAACATCTTTAAAATATTATTGCTCATATTAAAACTGAATAATATAAGATTTAGTCGCACATCAAAATTTAAATCAAAAATAGTATTCTATTCGAAAGGCAAAGATGGACAAACAAATGGCAGTATTTCAACTGCGAGTGCGACACGTGCGATCGTTTCCGCAATACCTTCCCAGAATCAACCCCCGGCCGTTGTTTTACAATATCGCCTGCCATTGTTATCCCACCCCCACTATCTCCCGGAAGGGGTGGAACGCCATGCTTTTTTCATATCCCGACTCCGAACGTAAATACACAAATCTACATCTGTAAGTACTCACCAGGGTCACTAAAACTAGCAATATCCCAAATCTAACCGAAAGGGAAAAATTTCGATATGACTGAATAAATCTGTTCGTGGGATTGATAAGCTCTTTTTATGTTTCAATTTCGGTTGTAGTACAAAAATCTCTATAAGTAAGTCCTCACAAAGAACAGAACTAGCAATCTAGGAATTCTAAACAAAAAGGCCAAGCTTTCAATATAAATGAACAAATCTGTTTTTAGAGTTGAAAATACCTTTTTTTTATTCCCATTTGAGATGGAATATGTAGGTACAAAAATCTCCAAGCCATCGCTAGGAATAAATTTCCGGATCTAGCAATGTTGCAACTCCTATCAAAAGGGCACGCTTTCGAATATTGGTTGAATAAATGTTTATTGGGATGAAAAGCTCTTTTTATATGTCGATCTAGGATGCAAGTTAAGAGTCGACGGAATTTAGCAGACCCATGTAAACAAACAAAATTGTATTGTCGTGCTCAAAATTCCTGGAATTCTGAAAGCAATATCGCATGAGATTGAATAAATTATTACTCCTTGTAAGACAGATATAAACCATAACGTCCCTATGGAGCCAAACTTACATATAAGTACCTACTCATATGTGCAGTCGGGCAATATTTCGATCTTACAGTGCAATTTTTTTTTGTTTTATGATCTTATAAGCGAAAATGACTATTATACAAATCATCATGGTCGGTGGGGTGGGGGGGATCAAAAAACACATCATGCGTTTCAAATTCACCAACTTTATAATGAGCATTCCAGTTTCCATTTAATCCTTTATAACGCTTTGTTTTCAATCCATATAATATGTTTAAAACTTACAGCACTTTTCTAGCATTCTAAAGACATTTAATCGGTAGACCTGAGTTAAAACCACATTACTATAAATCATAAAACAAAAACAGAGAAAGCGGAAAAGGTCACATATATAATAAACCGCCGATACCTAAAACCTGCTTTATTGTTGAATAGTCCACTTTGCAAATCGCTTTGTTAGAACAGCTTTCATGAAACAAAGCCTATTTTCTACGAAAACCTGATGGGATTTACGAGCCGTCAAACTGCAAGTCATAAAAGCATTGTCGAAAAGCTTCGCAAATTTTAAATACACAGTAAAATTTAGCAACTTTGTTTAGGTATCACATTACTGTGCGAGAAGTTATCTATAAACAGATGGTTTGCACAACTGACTATAGTTTCAAATGAACAAAAAGTAAACACAATAAAAAAAAATTTAAAAAAGAAAAAATACTAATTCAAAAAAAGTAAATACCAAAAAATTCTTTCGAAATTTGTTTACGTGCTCGCTGGCTGAGTGCTATTATTTAAGGTCTAGAAATTGCAGGAAGAGGTTTCGTATTTCACTAGGGACGGTGAATGTGAATAAAGCAAGTAGTTTGCTAGGACAGAGGTGTATGGGAGGCTGTCCATTTTAACTTCTTACCACGCAGAGAAATATCGTAGTTAATTATAAAAATTGATTCAGAATGTTAGTAAGGGTTCTTAAATAAACGAACATTATTTGTAATACATAAATATTATCGTCACTAAGAACTAATTATTTCACACAAACATCGTTATAAAAGTCAAGGTGGAATGCTGGTATCAATTGGGTACAATTTTTACAGAAAAAAAGGCATGAAAAGTTTCTAAAGTACCCTCAAGTCGGGTAATAAAATAATAAACCACACTTGAAAACATCATTTGAAGAAACCTTCAAAAAGCGCTGTTCTTTGAGAAAGCTTCGGGGATATTTATTTTATCTTTTGTGTGCTATTTGCGTGAAACAATATTGTTAAACGTAATAAAACAGTGGAGTGCACTTCAGTTAAATACGCTCATTCAACCTTGGGCATTATTCTAATGGAGGCCTGTGTCTTTCAGAGAAAAAGATCTGTCGTTTAGTCAACGGTGCGCAGGACACCTTTCACATTATAATGCGGGTCGAAGTAATGATTAGAGCAGAGAGATTGTAGGTGTAAACCGGCATTGTTAACGGAGAAGACTCTCCCGCGACAATGAATTCGATCTCCGACCGAAAGAATAAAGAATATGCACCCTGAGAGATCAGACAAAGAGCAGGTGGTGACAATGCTTCGAATAACACGAGAAGAATAACAGAAACGAGTAAATCATATTTCTAAAGATTCTTACATTTATGGCCTGTCCGACATCATTCTTAAGCTGCTCTGAATATTGCGAGATGCAATACTATTGAAACGCATCCAACCACCACAATTCACTGCTGCAATGGCAGAAAAGGAATTTGCATTCGTTGTTGAAATCCATCAAAGACCATGCGGAACATCGCGGTATAAAAAAAACAGTTTTCTTTAAGAACTAGATGGAATTAACTTTAACTTTATTTGGGGTTTTTGTGTTTAATTTGTATTTATAACTTCAAACCTTATCAATTACCGAACTCAAACCCAACTTACAATTAATCAAAACTTCGAAACGGATGTCAGTAACACAAAAGCTTGGGGAAAGGTGTAAAAATATTTTTTTTTAAATAAAAAAATCAAATAATTAATTCAAAGAAGTCGTAAGATAATACTCGTACGCCTCAAAAGTCTAAATCAAATGCAAATTATGCGCATTGCGAAATTTCAGTTCAAAGACACTACGAACGGAAAAAACCACAGATATCCATTATCGTCCATTCGTTCACCTTCCTGCGGATATAAAAAGCGTGATAACACATTTTATTATGAATGAAATACAATGAATACCTTCTCAAAGTGGTTCAAAATCCTGCTGACACCACTGACCTCAAATGTTATAAACCATTTATGTTTAAAGCGGTTTCTAAAAGACGAACCAATTTATACGAACTTGATTATTATCTGCGAACCTAATTTTTTTTATTTATATATTATATTTAGGAATCAAACAGTTATATAATATGATAATTACATTGTTAAGTGAACATAATATAAACCAATCAAGTTCCATTAATTGACCAGTTATGTGCAATTAATTATACATTCTACATAAACAAAAAAAAAAAACGATAGATATAAGAATAGTTAAAAAGAGTAATTAATATTGTCGCATCATAATAAATTCAGCCAGTTATACTTTATATCTTTTCATGGCGCAGTCGAAAATGTCTAGGTATTGAATGTTTTGCAGATACGTCCCATTAATGAATTTTGCGGATCCTTACTTAGATTTACAATGCGGTATACTAAAAAAATTCTTCGATCTGATATGGCATTTAGGGCAACGAAATGCAATCCTATCTAACAGATATGAGGAATTAACAAGACAATTAGCAATTTTGTATAAGAATAACGCATCAGTGAATTTTCTACGTTTTTATAGATCAATGGGATTAAATTGATGATTACTAAAACGATATGATGGATAAAAATAATAAGAAATATTTTGTGTACACCACTGTTTAATATATAAATATTAACAAGTATAGGATACACAGAATATTAAGAAAAAATGACGAGTATAGACAAATAATAAACATAGAAAAATAATAATGCAAGAATAGACAAATTACATTCTAATGACGGAAGCGTCGCTGCCGAAACCTGTTGCATATTAAACAGTGGAATACAGAAAATATTTCTTACTAATTTTATTAATAATGACACCACAAAGTAATTATACATTTACTGAAAAGATGACAAATGTTTAGTAATTTTATTTGGATGTTTTCAATATGACCAACGAAGGTTTGATATTAGGGATTCTAAATGACTGAGACAAAATCAAGTTATGATCTTACATAATTCATATATAGCAAAATAAGAGTGTACGGTATGGTGAACAGCTTTGCAATTCGTAAAATATGGCCTATTTGTCTATAACTATATTTACTTATTTGTTATTCATGTTAATATTGACTTGGTGGATATTGTACTAGTTATTTTTTTCTGTTACTGTGTATTTTTAGTTTTGGTGCAGCTTTTTCTTTTTTCTTTTTTCAAATGTAACTTAACTTTTTTGTATGTGTAATTTAAGTTTTGTGCATGTTTCCTATTTTTTATTTTTCTTATGTGATTTTAAAATGATGAGCCCTATGGGCTTTTAAATAATGAATAAAATAAAATATAACCCTTTTCTAAAATTTGTTCAATATGATCCTTAAATATCATTTTAGAATTTAATAAAAATCCTAGATCTCTTATTTTTTCTACTCGTTGCAAGGGTAAATGATTTAAATAGTAAGTATACTTAAGTGGGCGTTTTTTTCCCATGTAAAGGTTAGTTATAATTTTACATTTGATTTTACAGTATTCATTAATCCTGTTAACGTCTTCTTGTAACTTATTGCAATCATCTATAGAGCTAACATATTTACACAATTTCATATCATTCGCATAAAATAGGAAATCGGAATGATTTATAACACGTTTGATATCATTTATGTACAAAGAGAACAATATAGGCCCCAATAGGGAGCCTTTAGGCACTCCTGAGAAAATAGCAATAATTTGTGACATATAGCCTTTTAAGGCAACAGCTTTATTTCTATACTTAATGTAAACAATCTTAGAAGATTTCGACTTATACCAATCTTTGAGAGCTTATTTAGTAGTATGTCATACTCTACTAATGTTTAGATATTATATGAAATATAATGTAATTGCCCTGTATCTTGGAACCTATCGTAATTTGATTATAACCACAATGAAATGTATGAAACCCTATCACATATTTATTTCCCACCAAACTAACAACGTATTATTTATATTATCTATTTCCTTATCAACAATTATTACTTAAATATTATCGCGAAGAAATAGTGTAGATAATCGATTACCAAAAATAAATAATTGCATATCTATAATGTTGTCATAAAATATCGAGGAGGCTTATTCATCGAAAATATACCGAATGAGTAATTCGAGAGTGCACTTCTTCCTTCAAGTAATTTGACAATAACATTTTTTTAATTACCGTCATTTCTAACCAATATTTCTGAATACAATAAGCATCCTAACACACTTTTAACTTGTTTGTAAGTATACGTTTTATTTCCTTGACTGCATTTATATTATATTCTGAAATAATTACATCGATAGATACATACGTACGTTATTAACATTTTCATATCACACAATATCTGCCAACTTCCTTCGCTTTCTGTACAAAGTTACAGTTATTTTTTTTTTCATTCTTAATAGTTATAAAGGGAAAATTTTCAGAACACCGATATTTGGAAAAAATCATCTCAAGGGCGCCTAATAGTTTATCTCACAAATCTAAATCTATAACCCCTCGACAACTCTAAAAAGTAAATATTAATTTTTCGTTTATATTATAACGCTTCGTTTAATGGAAGTAATGTGGGATTTTTGTGAATGTAACTTAACCAATTTGAGTAATATTCTAGCATTAACACTTGGTGATATTTCTAGGAAACGGCGCAATAAAAGTTAGTCAAGCATTCTTATTATTATTTGTAAATAAGGTTGAACGTGTCAATCCTTGTCTGCCTGTCTTGTGTTTTTTTTTATCTATCAGTCACTGAACTAAGGGCGAGAACTCTCCGTTGGAGGTTTCTTATCTCTTTTTTTGTTGTTTTGCTTTTAATCTTATCAAAATTCCAAATATTTCTGTAATATACATGCAGAGACGGAGATTAGGTAATGAAATACTTGCACTTTTATAAAAATGGTCTGATTTAAATAGATTTGTGGATTCGACGTACATAACCATTTGTCAGGATTAGACTTAAATCAGAATAAAAAACAATTAAAAAGTTTTTTGGGAAACTTAAAAATATCCAAATAAGACGTTAGGTGACTAATTATTCTTCGATGGGTAATGTCCTCTTCAGCAAATCAGGTCTCAGCGAACTTATCACAAAATTACACATAGAATCTGCATGGGAATTAAAATACAATAAGAATACTATCTACAAAATATTCCCTTTCCCCAAAGTGTGGAGCACTTATTCTTAATCAAGAGACAAGAATTTTGGCAGATGCTAAAAGGTGTAATCTTATCTCCTACCAGATAAGACCAAAGCAGGGTTAGTGTGAGAATATTTTTAAATATCTGTAAGTTGTTCGGGTTCCTAATATTATCATCATCTACATTTTATCATATTGGATTTACAACAAAAAAACAGTTAAATCTAGGTCTTAACGTACGGTCGGTCGGCCTGTAAAATAATTAAAAATATTTATTGCAATAATTTAGGATCGTTGAAATCACTTACGTGGGTATGTCTCCTGATAGTCCTAATGGAAATAACCAATTACGTAGTTTTGTACATTTAGATTAGATAAATAAAGATTTTTTTTTATTTGTAAAAAGCATTAACTTTGTGGCTCGCCATAATTTACAATAAAAAACACATGAATTTGTTGTAGACCACTTTTATTTTATTAAAACTCTACCGGTTTCGGAAACACCCTTCCTTCATCAGGAGAATATTAAAACTGTTTCAGGAGAATATTAACCAGTTTTAATATTCTCCTGATGAAGGAAGGGTGTTTCCGAAACCGGTAGAGTTTCAATAAAATAAAAGTGGTCTACAACAAATTCATGTGTTTTTTATTGTAAAGATTTTTTTTTATTGAGGACGATTCCAACCTAGAAATCCAGTAGACCCGAAAAATCAATCAGTTCGAAGAAGTAGAGGTGATTTTCATACTTATTTGTTGAAATCGATGTCTCATCAAAGAATAAACAAACTCCGCTCTGTCGAGAAAGCTGTTTTGTTTATTATCTTGCATGTAGGTATAGTTGGAAAGCATGTTATTATATTAGGATTAAATAGATAAACATTGATAACTTATTTTAACTATGATATCAAGTTAACCATACCTACACAAGATCAGGTGAATAGACCAAAATACTCGTGGTATTGGCTATTTTCCACTTTTTGTTGAAATCGATAGCATTTCAGAGAATGCACTAAAGTTCTAGTTGTTAATCACATTATTTATCCTGAAAATCCAGCTCGAAATTTCCCACAACGAATATGAAAGAACCTAACGAACCTTATTTAAGATGGCGAAATAATTTTAATGTACGACACCTTCCCCATTTTGAAAGGATCCTATTTCGGAAACGATCATTCGTCTTCTATAATATTATATACACTGAAGCTGAAACGACTGCATAAGGCGGGGAGTGCATTACTTGCGAGTAAACGACATTTGCGAGTGCAAACCCAGTATTTAGCAAAGGTGCACGGGAGAGCAGGGGCGGTGCGTGGTGGTTTACAAAGAAAATGCAACATTTATTATTGTTAATTTTCTTATGAAATTAATTTATGAAAATAACAGTGCCAAAATTATTATTTTATTAAACTTTTCAAATATATTTAACCTAAAAGCCAGATCAGTATGCAGATTTCCAAGAACATTTTTTTTTAAATGGCTAGGTAAATGAATATTTTACGAGATTTTATTTGGGGAATGTTGTGTGGAGAACGTTTCAAATGTGAGAAAGGAGACATCCTTGAGGCGATTTTTCACAAAAACGGTGCTATAAAACCACCCATTTATTATTATTAATATATGGGTCTTGTACTAGTATCTTGCGAGTCATATTGGAGTAGAGCGGAATCACCAAAGTGAACATAATATAACATAGTTCCACGGAAGAGGTGTTGGCCAAAATGAGGAGTCGGGAATAGGACCCGCTTTTATGCGGAAAATTTCATGAAACTATGAACGAAAAAAAAGCTTAATGATAAATAAAATAAAATAAAAATAAAGTAAACCCAATTAGGCTTTATTTGAATTCAAATGAGCTTCTTGCAAAATGAAAACCAAATGTTTTGTAAGATCCACCAACCGCCTGTGAAGTATACCCAAATCATCTCGCGCGGAGAAGTTCGGGTAACACTAGGCAGTGAGCAATAACCGACCCGGCCCGGGAGTGGGGAGAGCGGGCCATGTGCACTGTGGAGGCACAATGCGCACCGCGTAGAATTGCAACAAAACAAATAAGATATAGATCATAAGACGCGCGCATTCGGGAAGCAGAAAGGTGCGCATTGATGCAGTGAGTTATTGTACCCTTACCGGTGATATATTGGCGTACAACAAAAAATAAATTGCCAATACAATGAGGCAATATTTCATTTCGGGACACCTAGGCAATCCTGGGCGCGCATGCGCTCACCGCCCCAGATTAGGGTACTTGGGTGCAGGGCGGTATTGAAGGGGAAAAGACGAAAAAAAAATCCGGGCGCATTACAAGATTGCAATTCGCAGATTGCATTGAACGCAGAACATGAAAAAATGTTTTGAATAACTTTCTTTCTTCACCAAGTAAATCTCCAGCTTTAGTTCGTATCTATGGAAGAATCGACAAATCTGTCGCAACAAAAAATATTTTAATTAAAGTGAAAAGAGAACATTATTTTCAGCCAAATTTTACATAGGAATAGACATGAAAAAAATATATATACACGCAAAAGTGGAAAAGATAAGTGCAAGCTTTCATAACATAATATTTTAGATGACCGGCTAGATTGTTAATACAGGGTGGCCACAAAAAAGGGATTTCAAAACTCCCTGATAATTCCAGGTTTTCCAGGGCGGTTTCTACATTTTTCCCTGATATGTTTTATTTGATATAAGGGAATATCGTTAAAAAAATTATTTTTGAAACACGATTTTCATCTATGCCAGAAAAGGCTGGATTCGTGCATTGCTTAAATGCGCTTGATACAGTAGAACCCCGTTAATTCGAACCACGATAATTCGAAAAAATGCGTAATTCGAAATTTTGAACAAAAAAAATACCGGAGAAAATTTTTTCATACAAAATGTGATTAATTAATCCATAAGCCGCCACGTTTTTAATAGGCACCGATTTTGGAAATTAAACTTCGTTTCAACTTAATTTCAACAAACAACATCGATTTCAGTAGGGGGAAGTGAAAAAACGGGCACTTTAATTTTTATTTCATAAAAAAAATTCATACAAAAATTCATCCTGTAGTGATGATATAATGTGCATATTTTTCATCAGCCCCGACTTAGAAGTTTATTTATGATTAAGTTGAAACTAAGTGTAATTTCCAATATCTACGCCTATTAAAAACGTGGCGGCTTATGGATTATTTACCAAAATGTGTTTTTTAATTCGAAATTCGTTAATTCGTAATTTATTTTTATTAAACTAGGCGGAAATATATCGTATTTTTACCAATGTACATCGCATATCTGAAATAAAAGGGATGGCCCCGATGATAATTCGCTGCGCAATTCCGATTTACGCAGAAATATGTTATATATTTACAAACATTCTTCGAATATCTGAATTTGAAATGTCGGCGGGAACTGATTTCGGCCGCGGTTTTTCGATTTACACGGAAATGTATCGTATTTTTACGAATTTACTTTGAATATCTAAATTTAAAGGACCGACTGCATCTGAAATCGGCTGCGAAATTTTCGATTTAGGCGTAAATTTACCATATTTTTACGAATATAGTTCGAATACCTAACTGAATTTAAAGGGTCGGCCGCGACAGGATTCAGCGCGAAAAATCAATTCTTATTTTTACGAATTTGCATTAACTATCTGAATTTGAAAGGCCGGCTGTGACATATATCGACCGCGAAATTTTGCTAGCTTTTTCTTTACAGATTTCGCACCTACTAGAATAGTATAGGGGATAAACCAAGGCGGGTGGTTATTGACATGTTGCAAGGGCTATTTACGAAAATAATAATAAAAAAAGACTTACCTATCTAGTTTGTCTTTGTCGGCATATCTTTTATTACACACGCCGCTAGTCTAGTAACAGTAATAAAACACAACTTAGGGACTTCACAAATCGCAAAATAACGAATATCGTCTTATTTTTGGAATTCCCTGATATTCTACAAATATTTTGAAATTCCCTGACATTTCCCTGATAATTCCCGGTTCGGTAAAATTCCCTGATAATTCCCGGTTTTCCAGGTCTGTGGCCACCCTGTAATACCTACGTAGATAATCTATTTGTATACATATTAATAATGATATATTGATGTGTGTTATATTGCATACAATATTCACACTCATTAATCAAATACATCTTTATTTATTTATTCTTAAATTTAATTATGAAAACAAAAACATTAGCCACTCATCTCACTGGGACAATCCTGTGTTGAGATGCGCGGCTTTACAATTTAATAATAATCAGTAGATAGTAATAAGTAAAAAATAATAAATAAATAAAAAATAGTAAATAAATAATAAAAATTAGACAATAATAATTAAATAATAATAATAAGTAAATAGTAATAAGCACATAATAATACTCATTAAATATTAAGTCAATATTAATAAGTAAACAGTAATAAGTACATAATAATACAAATAAAAATAGATAAATAATAATATCTAAATAAAATTATGTAAATAGTAGTAAGTAAATAATAATATGTAGGTAAAAAAATATATAAGTAAATAGTAATAAGTACGTAATATGAAGAATAGTAATATGTAAGTAATAATAAGTAAATAATAATGATAATATCGAGCATACATAAAATTTCAAGATTATTACATTATTTTCTATAGTTGATTTATGGTTTGGTGGTTGCATATTGTTAGTCAAAAATTGCTGTTCAATATATTATTTTCCATAATAATATATATGTTCATGTTACATTATTTGTATAATTAAGGTCACTATTTAATTCGTAGGTATTTGTCAAACAGCGCCATTTTCTCAAAAAAACGGATGTGATAAAATTATTATTATTATTTATTATTAGTGCAAAACTATTAGCCTACATTTTAGCTGGGTAGATACTGCATTGGTGTCAGCCTGCATAATTTTTTGCTCTTCATGTCTACCCCAACGCATTGCGAGTTATATATGAGTGTTCCTATGTACCCCCCAATAAAAACTGTTACAAGCAAGATGAATTTGATTGTAATTTATTTACTATTTCCCCTCCATGTTATGAAACTAATGCGTTACAATTTCGATCGGCCGTTATTGTATTTGTAACCCAAAGAAATCGTTAGGAAAATTCGATAAACCTTTGTCCTATAGTTACACGCGATTATAGATGTGATAGGCTGAGTTACAGATGTCCCACAGAACCTTAATCCAATTCATCTCATTTCCTACTTCCCCACTTCCCCTCTAAGGCAGTAAACCGTTGGTAATGGAGACATCCAATGTGAAATAAAATTTTAATCATTAAAGATAACATAACTCTCAAAATGAAACATGAAATCGAAAAGACACAGAAAAGAAAAAGATATCGGTAGAAACTGGGAATCGAACCCAGGACCTCATGGCCTATCCGGGACCTTGCGCTCTAATCCACTGAGCTACGGCTACCCCAATCAGTCATTTTTATATATTACAATGAGGTTTATAAGCTTTAACAAATTATTCCAAAATTTCAAAGAAACGTTTCTTCAGGTGACTTTAACTAGGTTTAACTGCCTCCAGAATCGAAAAGACAATAACTTGTTACCCTTACTTCTCCCCCTTGCCCATCCCATCCCATACTTTTTCCCCAAACGAGTGCATGATGCAATAGTTCCACTGCCTTCAAGCAGTGAGAATGCACGATATGAATGTGTAGGAGATATATAGAATGGTAGGTACAGTTGTTTAAATCGGTTTCCTGTGGAATAAAAAACAAGGTGCACAAAATTGAAAAAATGCATTCCGCCAAATAAAAACTAATAAAAGAAACTATTCTTGTACCGGTGAAAGAATCCAGTAAAAACCAAGCGAATTACCTAAGATGAGTTTCGCGAAACATCTTCAGAATGTTGATCCTATTCAAAATGTGCACGTGCATGTTTTTTCACCAGGTGAGCGACTTCCATTTCAAATTACGGTTTTGATTTCACCCTAAGAGAACCTTCCGCCATTGAACAATCTGTAACAGCGGTTTGTTGGACAACTAAAACTGAATTATCTCACTTTGCCCGCAGAGAAGATGCTGTGAAGCTAAATTGAACGGCAAAAACGAACTTCATCTCAAAAATTGAATTTGAATTCAAGTGTCCTCGAGTTTTATCCCTCCCTGCACAGAACAGTTTCGCGAATATTAATTCATAAAGCGCGAGCTTTTTCAACACAACAAAAACCTTAAAACCAACCCACTTATATAAACATGCATTATATTTGTACCCTTTCAAAGGACATAACAATAAATAAATTGAGAAGGGTTTGCTAACGAGAATTTAAAAGAACAAGATTACATATTATCTTTTCAACAACCCGACAGCAATGTTGTTTTTTTAGTGCATTTTTAAACATATCTACAATAAAATCACAATTGAAAATATAAAAACGAAATACTAACAATAATTATTTGATAAATTAATAAGAAGTACTTGTTTACTCCACTTTCTTAAATAATAATAATAATATTTGGATGATTTGTATAGCGCCGTTTTTGTGAAAAATCACCTCAAGGGCGCTGTAGAAATACTACTTGCTAGGGTTTTTTTTACATGAATACCGCACAAGAGTACCAACTGCTCCCAACCGTCTGGAGCCAGTAAGACTATGGCATCCCCAATTGGGGAATGCTGTGAGGCTGAAGGTATTGGAAAGGGGAATGGGAAGAGAAAGGTGGGGAAATACCTGGCTATTCAGATCTGGTCACCAAACACGGCTAAAAGCCATTTTAAACAATTTTTCAATTGTGAGTGGTGGTCTTTCACCAGGGCGATACTGAGAGTATCTTCCACTCTGGAACGTCCGTAAATATACTGTATATTATTTTTAACTTATTTAATTGTGAAACAGCACAAATTAATTAAATAAAATTTACTTGCGCACGCAGGGATTTGAACCCGCTACCTTCGGATTCGTAGTCGAAAGCCTTACCCCTCGACCATGGAGGCCGTCAAGGGTTTATCTTATTATGTACACATAAATAAAAGAGCACTCCAGATTAAAACTTTAAATTACAATGTTTTGGGCTGAGATGTTATGACTTTGCACGGACAGGACACATATATTAGAGAACACTGAACATTGCATGACATTGAAATTACTGTTTAAATCCTATTTGTCATTGATATTATATACATTAGAAGGTTATTGGCAAAAGAAGAGTAGGTATTTATTTGAAACATGATTTTATTTGAAATTTTTAATAATAATTGTTTACATTTACAAATATTTATAATTATTTGTTTATTAGGTGACTGAACCATGAACTTGTGGGGTCATTATTAATAAATTAATAAGAATTATTTTGTTTACACCACTGTTCTTAATAATAATAATAATAATACTTGGATGATTTATATAGCGCCGTTTTTGTGAAAAATCACCTCAAGGGCGCCGTACAAATACTACTTGCTAGGGTTTATATTATTATGTACATATCTGTCATCAGTTCAACATGTTGATATTTATATATTAAAAACAGTGATGCAAACAAAATCATTCTCATTAATTTATTTATTAATAACGACATCACAAAACAAAATATAAATCTATTGAAGAAATAATTTCTTCAATATACGTTTACAAAATATATTAATCCAAACCTAACCTCGATGTAAACCCTATAACAATAAAATAATATTTAATCATTGAAGAAGATAATATTAACACATCCCAAATGAACCACGGAACTGAAAAAACAACAGAAATTAAAAAGATTTCAGTCGCATCTGGGACTCGAACCCAGGACCTCTACCTATCCGGGGTAACCGCTTAACCAACTTAGCTAATGAGACCAGTTCAATCTACGCCGTTTACACCGGTATCATACTTCAAGTTCAAGAATTGTTAATATTATCCTCCATTTTTATAAATCTCATATTATTGGCTGCTATCCTTATGATGATTGCAAAGTGACTGAAATCTTTTTAATTTCTGTTGTTTTTTCGGTTTCGTGGTTCATTTGGGATGTGTTAATATTCTCTTCTTCAATGATTAAATATTACAATGATGTTTACAAACTTCAATAAGTTATAAAAAATAAATTCAAAATAATATTTGTAGAGCCTTTTTTCGAAAACCAACCACCTCAAGGGCGCTGTACAAATATATTTATATGTATATTTTTTTAGGTCTGTCCTACTGCTAACTATGAATAATCTATAATAACAACTATAGGTATTGGTTAAAGTTCTCGTGGAACCCATCTACATGATATCTACATATATATTAAATCTACAAAGAACGTTTATAGATTAAAAGATTTGTCAAGTCACACCATTAAATGTCATTGAAAATTCCTAAGAGATGGCTAATGATTCATATAGGTATAAATCCACATGGCTAAACATAGCAATTACCCTACAAACTTCATTCAAACACAAAATTTATAATGCACATTATTTGTTAAATACTATTTGGAAATCGAGACCGGTACTTCCGCAGGAAAAACGTAGGAATAATAACACAAAAATACGTTTGGCACATTACGGAACCTATAATTTCAGTAAAGAACATTATTCTCATAGTTCACAAAAGGATTAGGTACCGGTATGTGTATTGCAAAAGTGGTCTCGGGCAATAACTACTGCTTCAACAATGGTTCCGAAAACCTACGTTTACGTATATACAGTACAATGTATGGTATATAATGCAGGTGGAGTGTATAGCGCGTGCTATATTTTATTAGATGTTTTACAGATTGGGTAATTAGTAGGGACATGAAAAATTTGCATTATTTTTTTGGGAAAAATGATGTTATTTTTCGATAAAGTTGGCGTTCGTTTTGGCGAAATTCGCGTGAAACTGCATTTTTCTGGTGTGTTTTGTGGTGTTTTGCAACAAAAGTGATGTTATGTCCCCTTTTTGGTATTTTTTTGCAAAATGAGCGGTGTATGTTTTTTTTCTTATCTTTTTTTATTATTTTTTTTTTAAATATATTTTTTAATTGAATAAAGAGTGTATGTAAGTTGCGTTTTCGATACGAAGTTAGCTGCGGTCGCGATTATTTATCGAAAATTGCAATGTTCGAGTCATTCGCGTGAACAATGGTGAATTTCAGGTTTTTCTCGTAAAAATTTCCGTTATCGCAAACGCAAAACTTTCATGTCTCTAGTAACTCCCGGGTAGTTCACTGGTTATGAACTATTGTTATTTACACACGCGAAATTAAACTAGTACCCAAGTCATGACGACTCCCGAATATGAAGTTTTGAACTCACACTAATAAAATCTGAAACAGACAGTAACTTCTTGGGAATGAATAACGCTTCGATGATCGATTCATTAACGATTACGCATTTTAAGTTGCTTTAATTCACAGCCTTCAAATTATGTTATCTTATATTCGTAATGAGTAATGACTAATGACCAAACGACACTTTAATAAATTTGATAGCGCCATTTTCAAGAAATATCAACTCAAGAACACTGTACAAAGATATAAATTGTCTATAAACGATACTTAAATTTCCAACCTATGTTAATAGATAAAAAAAAAAAAAACAAACAAACAAAACGGATTGTAAAATTTCTTAGTAGCATGAAATAGGTACTTACCTTCATTGAGCTGATTTTTCACAAAAACTAATAAAATTATTACAATTACATTTATTTATCTACAGATGTCGCAGGTTGTGATAGGATTCAGATTAATGAGGTAAACTGTGAGAAATTAAAAAAAATAAATAATCTACAAAATCTGAATCTGTACAAAAGTACAAAATTAAAACTATATTTAAGAATTTAGGTATTATGCGCGACATCTGAAATAAGGACCGTAATTTTAGTATTAAAAAAATTAAATAATTGCCTTAAATTGTCCATAAAATGTATTCAAACGAAGGTGATATCCGTGACGTGTTACAAAGAAAAATTAAATAATATTATTCCGGCAGACACGAAAAAATACAAAATAGCGTAGTCAAAGTCAATTTAGCTAAACAAGGGCGCAGCAAACAGTCGCTTAAAACAGGCACATGGCAATAAAGACATGGAAATAGTTTATTAAAGCAATAATCACCCCATTATGGGGGTGGGTGTCTAGCGCATAGGGGAGCCTTCACTCTACGAGGAGTCATGCCATCCCCAACATTAGCATGACGTACAAATTGCTATATTAGTGATCAAAATGAAATATATTTATGTTGATGATAATAGTCAACTCCAATAATCAGAAGATAACCTCAGCACATTGAACGTGGTGATAGTTGGACAGAGCATTTTCGTTGCAAGATGAACATACATGCAGTAGTATAAATTAACACAAATAGGAATATAATAAATATAATTATCGAGTTGTACAATTGGATGCTAAGTTTGGTGCTGAATGAAGTGAAAAAAAATATATTAAAGGAACGGCTGCGCGGCCTGTTTTATACAAAACTTAATTTTGGGTTAGTGGCCAAAATACTCACCCAAACCTAATGATATTTTTTTTGTTCATCAAAAAGTATAGTAAATATCTAGTACGGATTAAAAGTAATTTATTTATTTTTGTTTTATTACCATAATGCTTATTTAAAATATTATGGTGGACTTTAAATTAAATTAAAAACGACCAATTTACGGTGGAACACAAATTTGGCGTGCATAATTTAAAATATCGACCCGAAAAAACCTTATTTTTTAATTGTTTCGTTTTCATATTTTTATTTACATAATCATATTTACACAGCAAATATAATACTTTTTTTAAAAATACAATAATGCCGCAAATAATTTTCTAAGTTGCCTCTAAAATTATGAAAATTGATTTTTTTTTCATGGCATATAAGTATATGAAAAATTTATAAGTAAAAATAATTTTTAAGTAAAAATATAATTAAAACAAAAATAAATAAAATACTTCCCATCCGTACTAGATATTTACTAAACCTTTAATTAAAAAATATACATCATTCAGTTTGGATGGGTATTTTGGCCTCAAAACCAAAATTAAGTTATGTATGAAACAGGCAGCGCAACCGTTCCTCTTAAGGCGATCCACCGGCTAAAATTCCAACGAAATCACGCGCTCCTTATGTAGATGGAGACAAGGTTGAGATTCCCGCTTAACATCGGCCGCATGTTTCGATTTACGCAAAAAAACCATCACCAAAATGCGTGTTTTATTCTATTCTGTAAAGCTCAGACAATTATTAAAATGTTTTACGGTCACATTCCCAAAAAATTTACCAAAATGAACAATACGACAATATCGGAAAAGGGGTTCGTAAGTAGGAAAGTTTGTGCTTTAATTTTTTTTTTAATGTCTGATAATTTATTTTTATCTAGGCTTATAAAAAGACACACCAAAAAATGCCAGGTTAAACGAAAGGCCAAGGTGTGTTCTACTTGCAGTATTTCATTAAATCATCTATGATATTTCTAGACCGTCAACTTCTAAAACCAACACATAATTTTGCATTACTTCCTATCGCATCGCCTTAAGTAGATATTGGAAATCATTAATAGTCATCTTACTCAGAGGCAACTTACGCTCGGGTCGGCCAAGTCTGATGTGTCGAACAGACTGGTTGAACCCTCGCGTACGAATGCTGCTAAATTTGGGGACAGAGCTTTCAATGTACTGGATCTACAATCTTAAAATAACCTTCCATTTAGTATGAGGTCAGAAAGCAATTTCGAAACCTTTAAGAAAAGTCTAAAAACATATCTTTTCAAAAGGGGCTACAAACTTCAACAAGAAAGTGCAAAGCGCCCTAGAGGTGATGTTAGTCACTAAATTGCACTATAGACAAATTGACTATTATATTATTATTATAGATCGTGAAGAATTTAACTGACTAGATATTTAATGTCAATGTGTCCAAAACCATAAAGCAGAAAACTATATTCGTATGGAGGAAAAACTCTCAAACTGTGATCTCTGCTGATGTCACATATTTATTTGCAGGAATTTATAGATCAACGTTTTTACATAATTTACATCGGTAGCTTTGAAATATTCATCAAATTGTGAAAAAATAAAACATGAAGCCGTAAGGTTTCTTCCATATTAGTCAATTGCTCAACAAGAAAAAAGAGTGTTGAAATGAATCCAAATCTATAGCGAATTCAGGTAATAATTATAACTTATCATCGTGTCACACGAAATCACATTATTATTATTATAATGCGGTGATTAAGCACGTTATTTAATTCAAGTTTAATTAATTAATTTCAATAAACTATTCGTAAATGTACATACTTAAGACAAGAGACACGTTTCAACATCGATGACGATCGTTTGATTGATGGGCTGGGAAGAAAATGCGATGAATTTCAATATGTGGCAATTAAGGCTTTCGAAATTTAATTTTAATTTGAGCGGGACGCGTCTCAGTACGGTTCTCGCATACAAATTGCAGCTTAAGTGAATGGGCTCAATATAAGAGAGGTGCGGTAGGCCGGAGCGTGCAGAACTAAAACAGATCGCAGATCCACGGAATCCCAAATACCAGGGGTTCGGGTTGCCGTTTGCCGCGAGGCAACAGAACACAGAACCGAACCTTTTTGCCGAAAAAATCGGATTTCCAATAACTGTTTGCGCAAAACGGAATAACATACAAGTTATTGTAGTGAAATTGAAATATATAATTAATTAATTGAAAAATATACTTTGTTCACACTTTCAGGAATATATGAATACTAAAAAATAATCAAGTTATAGATAATGATTTGTATATATGATGACTTCATTGCTGTCGAAACATGTAGATGTTTCTGTATATTTATAAAGTGGTGTAAACAAAGTACATATTTAAAAAAAATAATTAATTAATGATAACGCCGCAAAGTGAATATCAATTGTTTGAAGAAATTATGAAATACATAATGTTATTAAATGTTATAAGTACGTCTGTGTTTGCATCCATCTCCTACCATTCATATATTAAGGACAGATGTAATTAAATTAGTAATGTATTAATTTATTTCGACTGAATCTTTAGCCGAAATTAAATCGTATTACCAATTGTTTTTGGATAACGGAATAGAACTCGTTTACAAGTTATCGTATCAAAATTAATTTATTAAATAGAATATGTGCGGTTTGTGTTTTGTATCTACAAGTGACAGTATTTATTTAATGTGAGATAGAAAGTTAAAAGACTTAGTAAACTGAATTGAGTTATTTGTGAATTTATTAAGAACATTGTGATAGCAACAGATTTTTGTTGTTAATATTTCAACCCAGCTGCAGCAGTAACAATAATAATAATAATTGGATTACTTCGTGGGAAAATCACCGCAGTGTTGCTGAAATGATTTTAAGATTAAATAGGAATAGAAAATGATTGAATTAAAATTAGTTATTGAATTAAAATGCGATACCGCCATTAAATAATAATTAATTAATTATTATCAATTTACTAAATTATTTCTTCAAAAGATTTGCAGTAACTTTGTGTTGCAATTGGTTTAATTGTATATTATTGTACAAATTGCTATCAACAACGGTTACAATGCTAAATAAATAGACAATATGTTGAAAAAAAGTTTAAGAAAAAGTTTATTAAATTTTATGTTTATCCACAAATAATTTCGGTTAGTAAAAAATGGAGAAATTTTTTTATTTTTAAATAATAATACTTAATAAAAACTATCCAACCAGCTTTTTATAATAATAATAAATTATAAAATTATATATTAAATAACAAGGATAAAGACATTGATGTACTCGTACAATACCGGGTATTTTACATCAATGGATAAATATGATATTTTAAATAAATCAGGGGTCTATAAATTAATTTGTAACGATTGTAACTTTTTTTTATATAGGAAAGACTTTAAGAAATTTTAATACTAGAGTCAAGGAGCACCTAAAGTGTTTATGTAATAATAATTATTCTGAATTTGCCAATTATATTTTGGAAACACATCATTCTTTTGACATAAATAAAGGTTTTGTTAATAGACAATGAAATATTATTAATAATAAAATAAAAATTAAATAGTTATAAATTAACTTTATTTTCACACTAATAACTATATTTAGAATAGTATTAATATAAAATTTATTAAAAATAACTATTTCTTCACATGATTTAAAATAATTTTGTGGAGTCATATTTATTAAATTAATAATAATTACTTTGTTTAAAACCACTGCATTTAATATCTAAATATCTACATGTTTCAGGAGCAAAGGATAAAATAATAAAGTAGGTAAATTGTTTATCCTGAAGAGGGGAGCTTCGCTCCTGAAACATGTAGATATTTGCACATTAAATAGAGTGGTTTTAAACAAAGTAATTATTATTAATTTAACAATAACTAGTATTATTTTACGTATTATGCACAGTTATTTTCTTGATTTTTTTTTATACATTAATCATAAAAATAATTTCTTTTTTAAATTTCTAATAAAAAATATTACTTAATATTTTATAATCATTTCTTAATTTTAATTTATTACTTACCTGCTTTCATCACTTATTGTTAATTTTTGTTTATGTTTGTAATTTTGTCTATTCTAACATTATTATTTTCTATTTTATCATTTGTCTATACTTGTCATTATTTTTAGTATGCTGTTTATCCTGATGAGGAAAGCTTTTCTTTCGAAACATGTTGATATTTATATATTAAAAGAGTGGCGTAAACAAAGTTATTATTTAATTTTTTTTTATTAAATTGTTATTTATTCAGTATAAATTACAATAGATTCCCGGAAAAATTATTAAAATAAATAACAGGATTAAATAATAGTATCTTCAGCAACATGTGTTTTCCAATATTATGTCTTCTGCGTGCAAAACGGTGCGTATATAAATTTCGCTAATAAACAGTGTTTATCTCAAGTGACCTGCCAGGTAAGTATGGTCTGTATAATACTAAATGCCTGTACATAACATTAATATAATGTATATTTTAACGCGATATCACGTTCAATGGTCAAATTAATTGTACATGTAGGTTGATATTTCAGCTCGATGAACTGGTGAATGCATTTGTTAGTCATAAGTTGTATTAATAGATTGTCTATAGGTAGTTAGTGATAAGATAGATAGATAGATAGATAAATCATCCCAATATTATTATTATTATTAATAATAAAATACATATGAATATTAATGACTGTAAGTGGCCAGACAATAGTTCGATAAATACCTAATTCATTAGAAGAGCTAAACATTTTGCCACAAATTAATATAATATAAACAAAGTACAACTCAATAAAATTAAAATAATAATTTATATGGTTAGTACCTACCTACTATTTGTGAATACCACAATTATTATTATTTTTGTTCCTTAGCTCATACCTACGAGCTACTTGAAATACCGTAACAGGTAGAAATTCGGGGATAATGACAGTTTATCAAGCCAGACAAAAAACTTACACAGGGACAAGTAACAGAAAATCGAGAACTATGCAAACTAACACACTTTACAAACTTATTTACTTACAGAAGCACATACTATATGCATTCCTTGTAAAACATTTTTAATAGAAGTGCGAAGTCATAACAGGTCATTTAACAAAAGTAATCAACGAAGTTCTCTTCAATTTGCTGAGTTTCGACGAGCTCAGAAGGGCCACTCCAAGAGTTTAACTCTACGAGTACCTAGCACTTTCTGCCCACCAGTTGGTATATTCGCCATGGCTGCTACGGGTAGCGGGAAGGTACCCCTCCCTAACAAACCAAGCAGTGAAGGGTATAAGTTCGTGTTTCGATCTGCATTTTAGGATGAAATGACCCTTGTACGATATGCGGGTTGCTGACACACGCCGCCCTTATGCTATGGTCGGTCGATTGGGAGATAAAATCAAAAGGGACATTAAAATTAACAAACCGACAAAACGCAGAAGGCATTTGCACAGTTAATAAATAATAATGAAATACGTGTCCCTGGCATATAATATCATAAAAGAGTTTTAAATTCATGGCATTAAATCACTAACCCAATAGAAACATCTATGGTGTTGGTGAAAAATAACCAAGAAGCTAGACTTGAATGGCAATGAGAATAATTAGGTGAATTGTCAACGCGACCATCGTAGTTATCTGATAACTTTATTAATAGTGTTTATCAGTTCTTCTACAAATCACTTGTTACTGATGTTTTCAACTAAAATAAAATAATATATAGGGATAGCTTAGCGACATTGGAATTGGAGAGAAGTATAACTGAAGTTGGAGAAAATATTTGAACAGCGCCCTTGAGGTGATTTTTCACATGTTCAATAAACGCAAATTCACTTTGTGGCATCATTTTTAAATAAATAAAGAAACATGTTTTTAAAACAAAACAAGTTAAACAGTGAAAACATTTTTTTGTGTTCACTATAAGGAAACACTTTGTGGATTGACATGATGAATTAAATGAAAAGATACTTTGTTCGAATCCACTTTTATTTTTGTATAAATACGTCGACTAGTTTCGATTCAACTGAATCATCTTCACGACTTAAAATACACTAATTAAATAACAGGAGTGTGCATGTATATATAAAGGTAAAAATAGGGAAAAAAGAAATACAATATTATCTCATTAAAAGATATTTGTATTCAAATTAAAAATTATTTTGTTTATTTTACATAATTATTTTTACATTAATACCCAATTATTAACCAACCTCCCTCAGCGCTTAATGTTATTTTTTGTCTATGTTTATATGTCTATGGTCATGTAATATATATATATATTTTTTTCAGTATACATTTTATCCTGACGAGGGAACTATTAGTTTTAAGACATGTAAATATTTATTTATTAAATAGTTGTCTCAAAAAAGTTTTTTTTTTTAAGTATTATTATTATGAGCAACGCAGTATGTATTTGTTGGTATATAAAAAGTGGAGCATAGGCATTATTGTTTCGAATGTAAGGCTTTACCTGAACCTACGTAACTATACGAATATAAAATATATTAAAAATTCTATGGCGACCTCCATGACAGGGTGCTGAAATCCTTGGCTCAAACGTATTTACATTTTGTTCCAGAGTGGTCACTGCTCACTCATAATTAAAAGACAGCTACTCAGAACAGCAAATTAGCTTGAAACTCAAGTTCACTTTAAATATTTGTTCATCATAGTTCTATCTTCTAAGCCCAACGATTTTGAAGCCCAACGAAGGGACCGGAATAAGAGTGGTGACCGCGTGACGTCATACAAGCGTCATATGGTCAAACAGAATGAATTGACACGGAAAGAATTTAGGCGCGAACAACTGTGTTACCCATGTCTTTTCAATGGTACCAAAGGAAACAGTGCGTTTTGATAAGATGGTTTTTAATTCACTTTTAAATAACGATTTATAAATTCTACGTATACATACATATAATAAAACTAATATATTCAGAATCGGTGTTTGTCGATCTACATGCATATACAGTTTTAAAACCAAAATAGCATTAACTGGAGTTCCTTATGGCATTACATATGTTTACTAGTTCAATTTGAAGTTAGGTATATTAGCTCATCCGTTATCTTCACGTTCTCGATTCCCGTCCGCAATTTCATCTTTCTCACAAAATTCCAGGAAATTATCATGAACGTCATACTATAGTCCCTCTGGCTCTTAGTACAATTTATAGCTTCACATTGAGTGACTGAATTTATATAAGTTATTTAAAGTGCTTGTTACGTTTCTTTTGAAACGTGAAGGCTCGTTATCATTTTATCTGCCCCCCAAAAGCCACATATATCTTCAAATAATGCAGAAAATAATAATATCGTACCGTGTCTGGAATTCCAATGAAACAATCCTGAAATGAATAACGAAAAACCAAAGCACTTAACGGATATATACCCGAACATATTTCGCCCCAGGCATTATGTCGCACGACATGTTATTGCGGAAAATTTTCATTTTACCGCACGAGAGGAACCACCCTTGTACAAGGAAATTACAACCACTGCGTACAAAGAGACACAACAAGAATTCTAACTAAAATCAAAGCATAGGAAACGAAAGGACCCTTGAGTAAGTGCCACGTTACTTGAACAAGTACTTGGATCCCTGCGAATTTGATATAAAGCCAGGTTAGCTCTATTAGCATTCCCTCGTCATTTTTCTTCCTAGGCCTCCCAAGTTAATCCCCTTCTTCACAGTCTGCTGTGAATGCGCTCCGCAATATGAATTATTGGGCCCCAACATACAATATATATATACGAATACATACTCGTATATCATATCAAATGCATCGGGACGTAGAATGCAGTTCAGTTTATAAATCACGATGAATAAAATAAAATAAATAGGTACCTAGCTACTTACAGAAGAGCTTAAATATGTACAAACAAGCACGCACGTAATCAAAGAAGATAAAAAATAACTCATTTGGGAATTCAACCCGATAATATTAAATATTTCCTCTTCAGAATTATATTTAAAAAAAAAGATAATGTTAAGGGGTATTACTATTCATATTATGCACGTTTACCATGCAACGGAAAAAAAATCTGCAATGAAATGAAAAAAAATTATCAATTAGAATTTAAAAACCTGATCTGTAAAAGTATGAAGCTCTTTTAATAATAATAATAATAATGTTATTTGGATGATTTGCATAGAGTTTTTTTGTGAATAATCACCTCAAGGATGCTGAATATGTTTTTTTCAATGCTCTGTCATATCACTAACTATAGACAATCTATTATTACAACTTATGGCTAACAAATGCATTCACCAGTTCATCTATCTGTAATATCAAACTATGTTTACAATGCATTTGACCAATGAACGTGATGCCGCGTTAAAATATACTTATTATTACCTAATTTTATGTACAGGCAGATAAGCCCTAATAATCACTTTTAATGACTTTATATCAGTTTATTTCGATCCCTGTGGGTGTTAATTTATGATGAAATTCCATTGTTTTAAAAATGGGCGACTGCCAGACAGTCTGAAGATGCCCGTAGCATGATGAAACAACGATGTCTTATTCATAATATACAAATAATTGGTCAATTTAAAACATTAAATTCGCATGAATATTCACAATACCAATAAAAAATTCGAGTCGTTTGAAAAGAACGTTGATAATTCATACTACGTCATTGTATTAGACTTGTGCTAAAAATACAATGGGGTGGATTTGTGCACGATACCCCTCGCGGCTTATTCCATATTATGCCCAATCGCCCGAGGTAGCTATGCAGTAAAGAATAACGCAAGTAACGGCCGTGATGCTAATATTAAGCGGAGATATAATGGCGATCCATTTTTCTTCATTACACGATAAAAGTGTATCTAATTTTGTAAAGTTAATCTTCTGATGTCCTCCCATCAGAGATTGACTATTAGAGCGCAAGATAGGGTTTTAAAAATGACAAATATTCTACATTCATGAAACTTTGGTCATACATTAATTTTGGTAGAAGTGGAGATCTGCAGAGTTCGCGAAAATTAAAGTTGTGAAACACCCCTCTGCGGGAGGGGATCTTTTGAAAACTTCGTGTTTCACAACTTGGTCGAGTGAGGTATCGTATACTATGTTTTCATTAGTGATGAATCGAATGATACCACTCCCAAGTCGAAATAATCAATATTGGCTAAAATATGACAGGCATTTAGTGAAAAATAAATGCAACAATTTTGTCATAATAATAATAGTGGGATGATTTGTATAGCGCCGGTTTTTGGGAAAAATCACCTCAAGGGCGCTGCACAAACACATAGGAAAGCAATACCGCTGTAACCACCACTACCCACGAAAATACTATGTATACGGAAATTTTTGGTTACGTTTATTTACAAAAACGCAACGACAAATTATTAAACATACTTTTCTCCACTTTAAAAATCATATTCGTATTTTAATTATTTTGTAAAACGGGTAAAAAAAAACGTAATATTTCTGATTGGATTTTGATAAATGCTAACCCTATGTAAATTTATAAAATATTTAATAAATATTTTTCTTAATTGATAAACTAAAGTTCTTAAAAACTTAATAACGGGTTTTTTTAAAATTTTTTTATTTTAATTTCAAACTTAACGGGTTTGCGATAAGCCGACGTAGCTCAACGGTAGAGCATCTGACCGGACATCAGAAGGGTGCAGGTTCGAGTCCTGTCGGCGACATTTATCTTTGCTCGGAAAGGTGTTTTTTTTTTTTTTTTTCAATTTGGATGAGTGTTTCAGGCTAATAATTATTGTTTATAAAAATAAATATTTTTCTATTTAAAAACAATCATTATTTTGAATGAATAAATAATAAGTCTCCGACGTCGCTCTCCCCTTAATCTGAATCTCCACATTAGTCACCATATCTGTCCAAGAAGAAGGATTCGGCTTTGATTCAAATGTTGAATGCTTCTGTCTGTCGTCGTGCATGGTGGGTTTTTTTTATTTACCGCAGTTTTTTTTCGCTTTGTAAATTTTGCATGTTATTTTTAAAAATCTATGCATTTAGAGATATACCCAACCCGCTTTCTTTCATTAATTGAATGTCTAATCCGACACACAATAATGACAATGAAATAAGATAATACGTAGTGGGGTATACGCACTTGAAGTGAAATAACATAAAACTGCGCCATATAAATGCTATGTTATTATTTATTATAAGTGAAAACTGAAAATTCATGAAAACTTGGCTACAAAATATATTTAGAGGCTCATAAATTTTTCAGTGGCTAAGTTCACAGTGCTAATCAATGTTTATGAATTGTACAAATTTAATATTTTTACTAAATTAAATAGATAAATTATACGTATAACTACTGTGTTGTGCATTAAATAATCCGCACGATATTTGTCTACAGAAAAGCTGACAGGCTGCATTGAAGATTTCATTTTGTATCACTCAAAGAGCTCGAGAAAACGCCCATGCATACTAAATACTAATATCCCCTAGTAAAAACTAAGCGATACGGGTCAGTCCGATAAATAACCCTAAAACGTTACATTCCGAAGCATTTTATTCCCCGTCTCGGCGCCGCCATGGGGATTACGCATACTCGTGCATATTTAAAAATAAATCAAACAACGGCGGCGAAAATAGCCCCTACCGGAATCCGGAAATGTCCGGGAATAGAGCGCCGCGTCGCGACGCCCGCCGCTCCACCCGTTGCCGCAATGCAGCGCTCAGCGCGTCGCAATCAACCAACAGGTGCCGGTCGCGACGCGCCCCGGTCGCGTCGCGCGTGCATCTCGCCCCACGGACCATGGACACCGACACTACACACTTCGCACGCACTCAGTTTACAGTAGACTATTCTACCAGCCCCCCTTAATAATACTTGACTAATTTTTATAAAGCAATTTTTGTGAAATATTTATTCGACATAATAGTCATCCCTATTGGATAACATACGAATTTTAAAAATACTAACTTTTTCATACTACTAAGAATCTCTCAAGTTTCTCTAAAATTAACAAATATTATTGTATTTTAATTTTTGAAAGTAGAATAATTAAAAAAAAAAAAAGACACGGTTGATTTAAATTAGCATACCTACCTAATAAAAAATAAAACTTTGTATGATTGAATTTACCAATAGGGATTAAATAGGCTCGCCAACCCATTTTTACTTTTATTGTACTTTTTATACACTATTCGCATATTTAATCACTATATTTTATTTTAAAAAAAAAAACTTTAATTTTCAATAAATTAGTTTATATATTATATAATTTTAGCAATTGAGAAAAAGGTCACTGCTCAGCTATACATTCCGGAGCCCAGAGCTCAGCTGGTTTTCAGCAGTGCCTCTTATGCATTTCTAAAGATTTTAAGGAAAAAAATATTTTAGGTACTTTTCTTGCTTACTTTTGGAATTTTGTATTTTCTCACAATTTTTATTTTTTTTACGTCTTCATATATATTTTTAAATAAGTCTATTTAATGCAGAATAACAAGATTTGCATTATTTTTGTTAAATACTAACGATTGTTGCTTACCGTCTCAGAACAGACATCGTCCAGTAATGCCCGGGATGCCGGCAATGAAACAATTTTTTTTTAAAGTAATAATACGAGTTTCTGAAGAGATGAGCTTTAATTTCGCTCGGGATTCTATCGAGCCTTTCATCAGTCGGATTATAAGATAATCCATTCTAACCTGTATGGCTTGACACTCCGAAAGCTCAATCTTCGAAAATAATATCTGGACAGCATTTTGATTCTCTCAACCTTCCGATAACTGATAACGACGCTGTTCTACCAGTTGATGGAATCATTAAATATTTTACGCCTAGTCAATAAACACGGTCGAAGACTCTGTACAAAGCAGACCAATTGATCGGTTCGGCTGAAAAGCGGGTCATGGAAATCGATGAATCTATTCTTAAAATAACTATGGCCAACATTATTAATTATACAAACTCTAGAAGTGGGTGTATCTACAACAAATTGAGTTAAAAGCATGAACCGAACACAGGTATTAAATTTTGTAGTTTTAAACGCACTTCAAGGTGTGTTTCATGATAAAAACGGACAAAAAATATCAAAATCCACCTATACAAAAATAATTATTACATCCGCGATAAGCTTTCGTTTGCCACCAGTGTCTTTAGGTCACTTTTATATTTTTAGTGAGTTTAATTCTTTGGTATTTCAGCATCTACTCGTACGTGAAATTCAGAGAGAGCTTTCAAACATTAAAAACATAATATGTGTTAGTTACCATCTACTTCAAAGTAGTTTAGGACTTCTTGTCATCTACTGATTTTGACAGATGTTGTTGTATCAGATACAGACGAGCGTCACTCATCAACCGTCAGAAACAAAATGGAACGGGAGATTTTAAAAAGCGCACTGTATATTTGTTTGTTAACTTCGTCCGGAATCGAACCCGAAACGACAGACCCAGAGAGAATGCTCAAAACCCCCATACAATTGTTACCAGTAATCAAAGCCTCGTAAAACTCACAATACCAAATACGAAATAATTAAGAGATACATAAAAGATAAATAAAACACAAAAAGAGAAACAATAAAACAAGTAACATAAGAATTATCAAAAAATTATTAGATATTGACAAAATATATTATATGTGAAAATGAAACGAATACCATTCAAAACAAAAATAATTTCTGTTTTTTTTTTTTTTGACAAGTTCTCTTTCCGAGGGCCATAACCCTTCGTCATTAGTGATGTACTCGTACATATTAAAGTATATCGACAGACATAAAACAGGAGTGTGCTGGTCGATTTGCTGGTGACTTTGATACGTAAAACCTTAAGAAAAGTTGTAGGAAGTACAAATTAAAAATAAATGTAAGATCACATTGCGATGTCATTTGAAATAAAATGAATACGAAATATTTGAAACATGTTGATATTTATGTATTAGATGGTGGTTTAAACAAAACATTTCTTATTAATTTTATTTAAAATGACGCCACGTTGATTTTACTGAAGAAGTGAAAATATTTCCTACTCATTTTATATAAATTAAAACACTATTAAAATTATTTCGAAACGGGTTGCTCGATTATTACGGCCATCACTACTTCGCACCACCTTTTTGTAACGTTTTCATTAGTTTTTGCACCGACATCGCTTGTCGGCTGCCTCGTCATCTAATTACTTTACGCTGCGGCAATTCGCGTGGCGTATCAAGTATCCGCCAATCACCAGGCGGCTCCGGCCCCGAGGAACCCAGACAAATTAGGCAGAAGATCGTCGTATCACACGGGTAAACGTCAATTGCCGAGTCTAAGTCTACCTTTCAATCTCTATGCGATTAAAGAAAAGACAAACTGAGACAGCGCGACGCATGAATGCGAATGAAGCAAGGAGCGTGTACCAAGACAGAGCTGTGCGGCGGTTTATCCTCTTTACCTACCCCGCCAAGTGATAATTAGTTAGTTATATTAACTTGTTAGTTAAACTAAAAGTTTTGACAACCTCTGTGGCAAGACGGTGAGAACACGGTTCGTGGGTTCAGTTCCGAAGCTCAAACCAGTAAAGAAAAAAATGAAATAAAAATATGTTTACAGGAGTTATTTCAGTATCGCCACGGTTAGATACCAACAACCAGAATAGAAATGTTGCTAGATATCGCTCTCAATTCAATTGAGTGCCGATAAATCGACGTTCATTATGTAGAGTTTACAGTTTATACAATAATATTGAAAGTATGCGGCAATGAAGTTAAGTTTGAGTGCCGAGAACCCTACTATTATTAGATACCTACTACTTATCGTTTACATTGTAAATAAAGCTTTGTCAAATTACGTCATTTATTACTATTTTTTAAAGTTGGTTGATAAAAAGATGAAGTAATAATGATAATTCCGGGTTAAATGCAATGTAATTCATATTGGCATTAATAGCATACAATGAAAATTTAAAAAAAGGAAAATAATAACATTAAAACAATCTTTGCGGGATCAACAATCTACCAATAATTGTTCAATATATAAATATAATAATATGTTATTTCTGTACGTAGGCACAAGTATAATCGCTTGTATTCAAAAACTCCATATAATAAAAGGAAATTTAAAAAACAAAATTGTGTAATGTTAAGATTTGTTTTGACAAAATGTTAAGAACTTGAATATACACGTTAGAGTTTTCGCAGATGTTTTTGAACAAGAAGTTGTGTTATTTATGTTTGTTTAATTTAATTCCTTTAGCCATACAACCTTCGCCTCCCTCCGTGGGGTTGACATAGTCCCACTGACTCTAATCAGCAGGAAGAGATTAATGTGTGGTAACTAACTAACTAACTAACTAACCATCACGCCGTTTCCCCGCAGGGGTAGGCAGAGAGGACGGACCGCCAAACAACTCGATCTTGGCATACACTTCTTGCTTCGTTCACTTTCATACAACGTCTCATACATTCTCTTCTGTTATTACGACTTCTGACATGGCCCGACTCAAGTATTTGATTCACTTGATCGTGCCACGTCTTCCTTGGACGTCCCCGGCTTCTTCTTCCATTCACATTCGCGTCATATATTCTCCTTACACTCCTTTCTTCGTTCATTCGCTCTACATGCCCAAACCATCTAAGCGTCCTTTCTTAATCTTGCTCACTACGCTTACATCAGCCTTGCATTCTTTACGAATCTCAACATTTTTCACTCGATCATACATGGTTTTACCACACATTCGTCTCAGAGATCTCATTTCTACAGCATTTAGTCTACTTTCATCCTTCCTCTGCCAGTTCCATGCCTCACTGCCATACGTTAAGGTTGGTATCAGCACTCCATTGTGGACTGCTAGCTTCGCTTCTTTAGACAACTTTTTGTTAGCGCCAACCGCGTTCAGTCCTCCGTTAATGAGTTTCCTCCATTCACCCTTCTTTCAATATCCCTATCAGTCTTTCCATCTCTCGTAAACATACTTCCCAAATACACAAACTCGTCTACCTGCTCCAAGTATTCGTCATTCACAACTATATTGCACACTGTCTTCGTACTCTCTCTTTCAAACACAATGTGTGGTAAGCACAACAAAAAGGTACAGCATAAATTGATTAAGGTTTTGCTTTCAGAGTCATCTCAACAATGTAGAAATTATGTAAGATTGTCTTTGTAATATTTCTATTTCCTGGATTTCAGGTGCATTTGACTAATAATGTGCAATGTTTCAATGTCGTGGCCATTAACCAATATTGGCCAGTAGCCAATTGGGCCAAAGATGAAGTAGCGTTTAATTGCAGAGTTTTAGGCGTATGCTTGCTTCGGAGAATCGAATAAAACAGTCAGAAAACTCATAAACACACAACAGTTAGCCTGCTCATTTTAATCAATTCCAAAAATAACCGTAACGTTCGAGACGATTCAACAAAACACGTGAAAAATATTACCTTCTTTGGCGATTTGTATTTTTATTGTAATGTTGTATTATTAGAATTCCCTCCAACTTAAATAGCACAACTCTAAGGGTAAGCCCATCCTGACACGTTACCCATCTTAAGAGGAACGGCTGCGCGGCCTGTTTCATACAAAATTTAATTTTGGATTTAAGGCCAAAATACCCACCTAAACCTAATGATTTTTTTTTTTAATCAAAAAGTATAGTAAATATCTAGTACGGATTAGAAGTAATTTATTTAATTTTGTTTTCCATTATAAAATATAGGCCATTAAAGGAATTGATTTTACGCGATTTGAGAGGCAACTTTAACAATTATTTGAGTGCTAACGGTGATTAAAAAAAAAGTTTTTCCCCTCCCCTTCTTCGAAAATATAATAAAACGTTAAACAATTTTTTTTAAATATATTAAAATAATCATTATGGCGGACTTAAAATTAAATTAAAAACGGCCAATTTACGGTTAGAATACAAATTTGCCGTACATTATTTAAAATATCATGTTATATATTATATATAATGTTTTGTCATATTTACATAACAAATATAACATATTTTTTTAAAATACGATAAACCCGGAATGTTTTTTCTAAATTACTTATAAAATTATGAAAAACGATTTTATTTCATGGCATTCACCTTCACAATTTAAAACAAAAATAAATAAAATGCTTCTCATCTGTACTAGAAATATAATAAACCTTTAATTTTTAAAAAAAATATGTATAAAACGGACAGCGCAGCCGTTCCTCTTAACAACCAAAGGAAATTGACACTATGCTTCAATGTAATCTATCAAGTTTCCTGTCAAATTTGCATACAGCGATAGCGTGTGACATAAAACTTAGTTCGTTTGGAAATAATATAGGTAAAAGATAAAAAAAAATCTATAAAAAGGTAAAAAAAAAATAATACATAAAAAAAAGATTTTCTATCGAAATTGACAAATCTGTTTAATTTAATTGTCGTATTTTATTTTTATAACTTGCTTACAGGCAAATCATTTTAAAGAGCGTACGTTTAGACGGCCTCCGTGGTCGAGGGGTAAGGCTCTCGACTACGAATCCGAAGGTCGCGGGTTCAAATCCCGGCGTGCGCAAGTAATTTTTATTTAATTAATTTTGTGTTGTTTCACAATTAATTCATTTAAAAATAATATATGGTATATTTGCGCACGTTCCAGAGTGGAAGATATCAGTATCGCCCTGGTGAAAGACCACCATTCAGAATTGAAACGTTGCTTGAAATGGCTTTTAGCCGTGTTTGGTGACCAGATCTGAATAGCCAGGTATTTACCCTTTTCCCCACCTTCCTCTCCCCCTTCTCCTTCCCCTCCCCAATACCTTCAGCCTCACAACATTCCCCAATTGGGAATGCCATAGTCTCACTGGCTCCAGACGGTTGGGAGCAGTTTGGGACTCTTGTGCGGTATTCATATAAAAAAAAAAAAATCTGTGTTCGAAATAGTTTGGAACACCACTACACAAACAAGAATACATTTAACATAATTCTACTGAACTACGTTACAGGTTAGATACAAAATCTTTTTAAAAATTAATTAAAATAATAATGAGCAAGATAAAACTTAAAACGGCAAATATTTATGCAAGCGCGTGCCAGCAATATATCACAAGACTGAAAAGCGAGAAGCAAATTTGAATGATTAATTACTAGATGCTATTTGCAGAGTAAGGTTTTCTAGGGACAGGGAACCGTCATGTGACAGTGAAACCTCCATTTGTCTGCGGAGTATTTCCTTGAATATTTCAACGTACGCAGTACGGTGTAGTTTATTTCGGTTGGAGGCGACGCAAGGGATGTGTTGCGCGCGGAATGTCCGCTTTCGCTAGCTGCAGAAGTAATGGTCGCCGTTTAAAACTCACATTTTCTTTTTTTACTAGCAGATGAGTCAACCTACACTCCTGGCACCGCGACGGAACATTGATGAGGTGGAATATTTAAAAAAAGTCGAAAGACAAAAAATATATGGGCCAACTTTATTTCGGGACGATGAAAGCGCACATGAAATATGAACGAGTACAATGGTAGAATTACATTGCCGGCGGAAGTTAGGGCATGCTGGTACCGGCGGGATGAAAAAAAGTCCGGACTAGTAAAGTTCGTCTTTCACATCTGATATTCTAGTTACAAAAATAAATGCATTACCGTCTTACCCAGTTTAGACATGACGGACGAACTCATTTCGTTTGATCCAGTTTTGCAAAATTATGTTGTTTTCAGGACACTCGTCGAGCTCCTGATGTATTCACGGAATTGTACATGTTTTTCAAGCACAAAGAGTATAGTATAGACTAGGATAATTACTACGGCCAGCATTTCATAAGACTAGCTTAGATTATAACACTGTTTCCAGCTTTCATGTTTATGTTTTCTACAAAAGCTTTTATTGAATAACATGTGGTAAAATAATTTATAATAATGATTCTAGAGTATTGCCATAGCAACGTTATGTGGATTCCTTTGGAAGAGTGGTGAAGCTGGAATGATCAAGCCAGTGAAAAACATTTTAACGTTAGTCACGGCTAAGAGGAAATAACAAACAAGAAATATCGAAAAGGCTAAGATCTGCAAAAAAACGTAAAAAATTTGTAATTACAAACATTTCACCATCAAAATTAATAATGAAAATGTACGAATGAATGTCAAATAAGTAGAAAGTAAGTATAAAAGAGTAAACTAGATTCCTCTTGGTGTACAATACCTACCATCATGAGTATTCATTTCTGAACTAACTAACTAACCATCACGCCGTTCCCCCGCAGGGGTAAGCAGAGAGGACTGATCGCCAAACAACTCGATCTTAGCACACTTCTTGCTTCATTCACATTCATACATCGTCTCATACATTCTCTTCTATTATTCCGACTTCTGACATGGCCCGACTCAAGTATCTGATTCACTTGATCGTGCCATGTCTTCCTCGGGGTTCCCCGGCTTCTTCTTCCATTCACATTCGCGTCATACATTCTTCTTACACTCCTTTCTTCGTTCATTCGCTCCACATGTCCAAACCATCTAAGCGTCCCTTTTATAATCTCACTCATTACGCTTACATCAGCCTTGCATTCTTTACGAATTTCAATATTTTTCACACGATCATACATGGTTTTACCACACATTCGTCTCAGAGATCTTATTTCTACATCATTAATTAACGTAAATTATTAAAATAGCAAACCATAATAGATAATATGAAATGATTAGAAAATTAATTAAAACCATTCACCGTCCTGAATATTTAGAAAATGTGACGGTGTTGATTTTTATTCATAAAATTTTGGAAAGTGCTTTACGAAAAAGCTTCACCAAGATCTCGTTGAAGCTTTTCCTGCAAGTAAGTTTTTATTTTTTTAAAAGTAAGGGTCAATTGACAAATTATTAGAATTATTGTAGAAGGACCCAAGAGACCAATAAAAATATAGACTTCACTTTCATTTGTTCATGCACAACGAATTTCATAATATTATGTACCGAAGTTGTAATAAAATATGCTATTATTATGCTGTTATTACGTTCGAACCCAACGTGCATGAATCACGTGGACAAACACACGATTATAATCACGTGTTACCAGATTACGGCGAATAATATAATTTTGGTGTTTACAAAATCATAGTAAAAAAACTAAATAATACTGACACATATCTAAGACAATTATATCGGGTTCGTGTTATTTTTTGTTATTAGGTATCTAATATTAAAATCGATTACGGTTTTTCAAGTTCTTTTCGCGTGACAATCTGTTCGCATTGTACTACCCCTGCATGCCTTCTGGAATAAAGCATTATTATTGTAACCTATGGAACGTATTGCATTGTACTACCCCTGCATGCCTTCTGGAATAAAGCATTATTATTGTAACCTATGGAACGTATTGCATTGTACTACCCCTGCATGCCTTCTGGAATAAAGCATTATTATTGTAACCTATGGAACGTATTGCATTGTACTACCCCTGCATGCCTTCTGGAATAAAGCATTATTATTGTAACCTATGGAACGTATTGCATTGTACTACCCCTGCATGCCTTCTGGAATAAAGCATTATTATTGTAACCTATGGAACGTATTGCATTGTACTACCCCTGCATGCCTTCTGGAATAAAGCATTATTATTGTAAACTTATTGCATTGTACTACCCCTGCATAACGTAACATTATTGCAACTACCCCTGCATGCCTTCTGGAATAAAGCATTATTATTGTAACTATTATAACAATAATGTTATATGCAATAAACAACAACTAATTAACACGTACGTGCGGAAACTTTATGGGAGTAGTAGCTAACACTGAAAATACCTATTCATTCGGAAAAGTGATTTGATTAACTACTGGAATCGAAAAAAATGGTGAAATACTACCATTCAGAATCGAAACGTTACTTGAAATGACTTTAGCCGTTTTTGGTGACCAGATCTGAAAAGTCAGATTCCCTACCTTCCTCCCCCATCTCCCTCCCGTCCCCAATACCTTCAGCCTTACAACATACCCCAATTGAGGATGCCATAGTCTCACTGGCTCCAGACGGTTGGAAGCAGTTGGGATATATTTACATTTAACACAATATATGTATAACGCATATTTAACTGGCAGATCAGTTCAGATTAACACCGTTTATTAGCGAAATTTAGATACAGTTTTGCACGCAGAAGCCATAATATTGTAAAATTGTATATTATTGAAGATGCTATTTAATACTGATATTTACTTTCTTTATTTATGGTTCGTTTGAAGGAAATGTAAATTTCATGATGGGCGGTGAAGTAAAGTGAATTCGTTAGAATTTATCTTCCAATGTGTGATTCTTCCCTCGATAAGAAACAGATTGAGGTGTAAAGCTTCTAATAATATTAATCCAATAAGATAATTAGGATATACGAGTAATACAAGAATGATACTTGCAGGTATTTATGAAAGTCTGAAAAGGTGGGTTTTTAGTTTGGACAGAAATTCTGTTAAAATTGAAATATGCACAGTAAAATTTGCTAGGGACTGAAGTACTTTGCGTAAAAAAACGTGAAAAGAAAAATGCATTGTAAAAAATGACAATAAAAAAATCATTATTTATTAAACAATGTTGCACAACTCTCGGGCAATATTATACATAATCATTTAGACAGGGAACGGTGTGCTTGATAAATGGGTATCAATAAACAAAAAAGAAGATTTAAATTTAACTTTAAAGGTATTTGAATTGTGCATTGATGACTAAAAGCCAAACATGAACAAAATCACGGGTACCAGTTAGCAGTTGCGTGCAGTAAGCCATCTTTTCAGTGACTAAAATTCGACAAAATTCTTCGAATGATTTTTTTTTTATTAAATTAACCTTCGTCACTTTTTTCCACTTATTTATTTTCGACCGGACCGGTTTCACCCTATCACGGGCATCGTCAGACTGGCCGGTCCGGTCGAAAATAAATAAGTGGAAAAAGGTTACAAACGTTTTTTAATTTAAAAAAAAACATTTTAATATGGAATTCCACCATGGATTGACAGTTTCAAAATTAGAAATAATTAAAAGTATTGGACACTGGACTTGGGACTAATGAACCCACACAGTTAAATTAGCTGTGGATATACACCATTTACATATTACCCTTTCTACTAAAATTCCAAGAACCATAATATATTCAACATATGTGGTAATTTGCCAAAATGTGAACTCTCCATCCAAGTACAAAACATTGTATCTCAAACAAACATTGAACATATTTAAATTTTCAAAAAAGTGTCGCCATCCCAAGGATCACAAGAATTGTTCCCTTGGCAAAATCAAAATAGTACAAAATATCTCAAATGGCAGCCAAAAAAGTGAAACTGATTTGTCACTCCATAAATCAAAATAACCTCAAAAGTTGATTCACATCTCATAGGTGATCTACCTATAGAATTATTTGTTGCTTAAGTTATATGCTTGGTTATACATAATATGTTATATTTTGTTGCATAATGATGGAATACAAGACATTTAATTTTCGAGAAAAAGACAGTATATTTTAATTAAACATATTTTGCGGCAAAACGATTAGAATTTAAAAAAAAAACTAAGATGCACAAAAAGTTATTTTTTATTCATATGTAAGTAAGGTGTAATTCATGTGAAAACATTTTTTTAGGTCACATTTTCGACAGACAACTCGATGAACTGCACGCCAATACCGTCGTCTACGACATCTACGTGTACGGAGATAATGAAATGAACGTAGACAAAGTTAGATGTAAACACGCCAGAATACAACAATACGTGGCCAAATTGCACCATCATTGTGAAATAAGTTAGCAAGGTTGTTCGTGGTATCCGCTAATGCAGTTGCCTGTGCAGCGATCGTGGGTGGCGCTGTCACTACGTATTCTACGGAGACAAAGCGAGGTGCAAACTCTACGGAAAACTGCACAGTAAGAAATATTGCGCAATCATTGTGAAATGAAATACTTGCAAGTGGTAGTGTTTAGGTATCGATACAGTTGTCTGTACAAATTCCATTCACAAATAACATTGTATTGTCATCTACGTCTCTACGGTCACAAACTAATGTAAAACATACATACAAATGCTAACGATAACACGTAGCAAATATTGCACCATGTTATGAAATGAAAATGAAGACAATAAATCAATAATACCAAGTTTATAGCCTTCTGACGTGGTTTTCCGTCGATTGGCCCTCTGAATGCACCATCTGTTGGGCTTTGCCCTATTTTCTATTGGTGTGAATCTGATTTCAAAATTTAAGTCTGATGGACCCTATAAAAACAGCTTTGAGGTTTTTGTAACGAACACAAATAAATTAATCAAAACAAAGAAGACATTTGGATTATACAAGAAAAAAGAAAACGGAACTTTCTTTACGCAAAATGATCTAGCTATGAATGAAATGTTAATCTGCATTATTTAAAAAGAGCCCAAATAAATAAATATTATGAAGGGGACATCGTAAGATATCTGCGCACTTGTGCGAAATACAAAACATTTATCATTGCTTAATGAGATACTATCAAATGATAAAATGACATTATTATTACAATAATACTACTTATCTTATCAAATTATTCTATTAAAATCAAAATAGGAGGGACATATTGATATTTATAAACAGGTAAACATATGATAGTTTAACAAAAGGGTAGGGTTATACGCGATACTACAATATATATATATATCGATACCTTAGTCCAATAGGGAAATAACTCAAAATTTCTGGGTTTTGAGTTAATGATGAAAGAAACTGTTCCTTCTCATATTTCAATAAAAACATAAGTCTAATTCGTCCTAATTATGTAGCCAGATAATTCTTTAAATTGAGAAACATGTCAAATGTTTCCGTTTGGAACTTAATAAATGTAGACACCTATGACATGATAGGTTGATAAATTACTTACTTGTTGCATCTATTGTATGTTATAGGTGGACAAAATAACTTCAACGGAGCGATGTCTTTATAAAAAATTTTGAAATCCAGTTTTCTCAAAATGAGGTATTTTGAGTTAGTTCCCTATTGAACGAAGGTATCGATGTATGGAACATCGATGTTCCTATTTTAGAAGATTCTCATTTCACATCCTTTGAACGCTACATACAATAGAGTTTCAGATTTATATTGTGTAATATGTAAACTGATTCAAGCAACTAAGTTACAATCCAGTTTCATTCAACGGTGAACCCGTTTCGCGAAGGTTTCCGATCGTGCGCCTCCCCGATAGCATCATGCCTCCGTAGTAAATCACGCGAGGGCGGGGGCGGGGAATTTAGAGCGGGTCTCGGGCGTCATACCCCATTCACTGTAGTCGAGGCGAGCGTCATAAAGCCAGGCGTCAGCAGGCTGCCAGCGCCCGCGCCTTGGGCTGATATCATGGAACTTAATATCCATACCCTTAGGCTGATATACAGGGTGTATCAGCACGTACCCGACAATATTTAATCAGAAATTCCCGAGCTTATTTGGAGAAAAAGTGTAAATGAAATGTTGGTCCCGGTGGTTATTTTTTGGTTCATAAAAATCAAATTCAAACAAAACCCAGGCGATTAACCGCCGACAATAACTGTCCAATACCTACTGTTTTATAATTATTATATTATAATTATAAACTTTTTATAGCGCCGTTTAGTGATAAAATTACCTCAAGGGCACTTGTAACTCCTTTAATGTTTTTTTAAGTTGATGACTGACTTCAAACAAGATGGAAGGTCATTAGGATGTGGACCCAATGCATTCAAAGCTCTGTTCACAAATTTCACAGCATTCGTACTAGAGGGTTCAACCGGTCTGGTCGATGCATCAGACTTGACCGACCTGAGCGTGAGTTGCCTCTGCGTAACATGGTGCCAGCCCGTTCAGTGCCTTATATACCAAGTCAAATTTTAAACTGAACTCTTTCTGGGACTCGGAGCCAGTGTAGGCAATCACGTAGAAGAGAAGTGATACGACAGTATTTGGTGGCAGCGCATACTCTAGACAAGCTGCTGTGTTTAACACCCCTTGCAGTTTGTTTCAATGTACCTACCTACTCTGGGCAGACCAGCATACAAACTATTGCAGTCGTCCAATCTGGATACTACAAGAGTCTTAGCAGAATCCGTTGGGAGTCCCTCAATCCTCGAATCCCTCAAGGCCTATATCATCTTTGGGGATGCTGTGTGGAGGGTCTTTTCGAGGATAGAAAGGAGTGAACATGGGTCTTGAGACCCATGTTCACTCCAGAATAAGATTAATTTTGACCAGTCTGAAGATGACTTTAACAAGCTGAAACCGGTTACGGTGAAATAAAATAAAAGCGGAAATAAGTTTCATATGTGTTTTATTATATCACTGTTACAGTAGTTTGAGGTAACTTTTTATTCTACGAGTATGTTGGAATTCGTGGTTATTTTCTGTAATTTTAAGATTAGAAGGAAGATTGTTAAAAAAGTTATTCCTAGATATAGGTATGTGCTTTGCGTATGCTTAGTGTTGAATTGCGGGATTTTAATGTTGTGCTGATACCTTGCGGATATATTAAATTGTAATTTATTTAACGTTTTTTCTTTAAAGTTTGAATAATTGGAATAAGTGGACTTAAAATATTATCATTGAAACAATATTTTGTCGAGTAAATGCCAAAAAATGAAACGATTTTAAGAGCGTAATATCCACTCCAGATACTGTAATTGGACTATTATCGATTTAGTGCTGTCTTCCGGGTGATACAATCCACATAAATTAAGCATTGTTTACATCGGCTTTAGCCTATTTGTATACACCCAGTTTGACACGTCATCGATACAGAGTACAACAGACAACCTATAATCATCCACTTCGCACAAGAATTAGTCCACGTGAAAAAATGAATGATTCCAGATCACTGGTGTACAACATAAACAGAAGAGGATCCAATAGTCAATACGAATTTTTTTTTCAGTTTATGAATTAATATTTTATGATTATTATGAGTATTTCAACTAGAGCAAGTTAACCACATCTGAATGTACACGTAATAGTGCAGTTTCCATCGAGTAAAACCTCCTATAGGCAAAATGTTACTTCGAAAGTATCTATATAGCTGTTGAGGTACTTTGTAAATTGATTCACAACTACTCGTTCTAATAACTTGGAGATATAAGACAGTACGGATATTGGTCGATAATTATTAGCTATGTCGGCTGAAAGGGATGACTTCTATAAAATCGGATTGATTAGTGAGTTTTTAAGGCATTTGGCACCTCCGCATCACTAAGTGATTTTTTTACAACAGCCAATAAATGTGTAGCAACCTCTGGACAGCATTTTTTAAATGATAGTGGGCGGACGTCTAGAACCCCACAAATAACTTGTAGTAAAGACGGAACATCATAAGACGATGTCAGGGAGGATATACGAGTACAACCTATCTGAAGGTATTATTGTGTTCGTGGATTTATAAACAGTTAGCAAGTAAATGCGACGAGGAAGTGTGATGCACGAGTAATTCGATGATTTTCCTAAAGTCACTTCCATTTGTACTACATCAGTGAAAGAAAAGGTTCACTTAAAAGATGCACTCAAAGGTTCACAAAACGGAGCTCCATTTATTAAACCAATTATGCGACCTCCTAAAACCCCATTTATCTCACACACACACACACCGGTCTGCCACCCGTCTTTCTTCCACACATCACAGAAGGTTTTTTTTTATCAATTTCAATCATATATGTATACGTCAATTTCATACATATATGTATTTCAATCATATATGTATACGTCATTTTCATACATATACGAGTATGTATTTCAATCATATATGTATACTGTCTATGTTTATACGGAAACTATCCAAGAAAATAGACATTTTTGGTATGATATTACACAAATCGTTGTAGAACCAAATACCGGTACCTATGTATTGTCAAAAATCGATGATAGAAAAGAGTACTTAATTTCGGATAAACGATTAGAGAATACAAAACATTTTTTGAAAATACCAATGGCGTTATGGTTAAATTTATTTCGTAACAGCCACTAATATAACTATTGCCATCATGTGAAGGGCCTTTTACAAAACCGCTTTTTGACGAGTGACTAGTCTGGTTCTGGAACAGCGAATTTATTCTTACAGTGGGGGTTTCTCCAAAAATGGTAAACTTTTATTTCTATGATGTCGAAATATGCAACATGACCACATTTTCAAACATAGCTAAATAAGCGGGAAAGCCACATCGTCTACACTTTCCGACCAAGGACGTTCGTCTAGACAAAAAGTTTTCTTTATTGCTCTCGAGTGCCAACGCCCTGCCAAGCTTTTCGGAGTTCGCGAGCTCTAATGGGCACCAGCCCGGCATACCTAGACAAGTAACCGCCGCATCGATAATCAAATTGAGCCCTGAAGTTGAAAAGTTCAATAGCAGTTCGGTATAAATTTATTTCATCGGGCGTAAAGACAACTTTTTGAAAAGGTGCCGCCTGCTTCCGCAAAGCGGATTATTCAAAATGGCGATTTATTTTCCGGCTCTTCCTATGCAAATTGAGTGGAGACGTGTTTATTGTAACAAGGAGACAAGTTTTTTCACTCTGAAGTAAATCAAGTCGACCGATTACCCCCGTGTCCCCGAGGCGTCAAAGTCCGTTAATTTACATGTTTACGTAGAAAAATAATGCCTCTTGGATTTGTTAAGGTAATCTCGGCGCTTAAATTAATACGTGACTGACTATTAAAATAATCGTTTAAGGCGCCAAAAACAGTTCGATGGAATTTTTTAACTGCGAAAAAAAACGTCCAGAATTTCTAATATATATTCTTGGGTTAGGAAGGATTACATAATTCAAAAATATATTCAAATTTATTAGAGTTTTCAGATTGAAAGCGTTAAATAAAATTGAAAAAATCCTATAAGGCTTGTCAAAATAATTTCTTCAGTGTTACGATGTTCAAGTTAAAAAAATACCCAACATGAACATTATTGCAACTCTGTTAAATATGTATGTCTATAGCCACGTCCCCTGCGAATTTTTTTCCGAAACATTACACAAAAAACCGTACACAAAAACATTTGTTTTCATACACATTCCGTCTCCTGCTAAAATGTTTTGTTTTCGTTAAAAACAAAACATTTTGCGTAGACAACAAGATGAGTTCAAGAATAATCTTTTGAATGTACTACTGAAAGAAAAAAAAAGAAGCTAACTGTATTCCTTACGATATATTGCAAGACGCTAATACAAATGATAGGAGTTATGTGAAGTTGGGCGGCGGGTGGGGACTGAGGCCTGGGGTACTGATCCTTTCTTCCAATCTTCTTTGTCTTTGTTGGTGACGGGACGCTTGGTGTTGGCGCTCGTCGGCCGGCTTCAGGATCTGGAAAGAGCACATCAGCGTGTCGTCTATTTCTCGCCCCAGCCGGTGGTATCCTTGTCGGAGTCGGGCCACAGCAGGTCGCAGAGCAGCTTTGTGGGGGCACGTCCGTGGGCCGCACGATGCACCGGATCTGCTCCGTGAACTGGAGGTCAGAACTCAAGTCGCCGTGACAGCAGAAGATCTTCGTGTCAAATGTTTTTATTTCCTATTGCGCCTTTCTCGGTAGCCACGAAATCTAATTTGCGGATTGCGGTTGTGGTACAACGTTCAAGGTTATACAATTATATCTTTGCAGCTATTAAAGGCTCCAAAATAGCACATTCACCATTAAGTTTGAGTTTGAATTGTCTAGCTCGGTCGTTTACGATATTGTTTACAATCACCATAGTTCAACGAATAACATTGTAAATCATTCACTCTGGGACACTTTTAACAGGCAAAGGTCTTTTAACCAGCACATGTGCCGAACGCCTTCGACTGACCGATGCTTTTGGGTTAATTTAGAACAACGTGACAGATTTGAACTGAAAATATTTGGGTTTTATTTGATTTTTTATTATAAACTTGATTTAAGCCCGAAACGGCCACACTAAAATTACATGATTTTTATAAATGTAACCTAAAAATTATTGCGGTTATTTTATGCTATTTTTACACCGGGAAAATTAATAACTTCCCAATGTTTCCGAGATAAATCAGGAGCGACTATAAAACGCAGCCGGCAGCCACTTGGCATTTATTGTTTGAATAAAAAAAAACAATATAAATGCCAATGAATGTAAAAATAATATGAAATATGTTGTGTAAACCACTGTAATAATGTCAATGAATGTGTTTATCGCGATGTTTAAATATGCATAAGCACGACTTGCTTAATATGCAGTTTAATTACAACTATTCCAGTCACCGGAGCAGAAAAATCACGCATTTTAATTAATTTAAGGTTTCGAGTTTTTGTGTGGCTTTTAGGTTATTTTTTTTTATTTACAAAAAAAAAACAAACTAAGAACCTAAAAACCTATTTATGTCTAATTAAAACGTTGTATTATATATAAAGTCGTTCTCAGTTTCTTTGTTTTTTTTTTTAATAATAAATTTATAGTAAAGCGCACTTGAAGTGAAATAACACAAAACTGCGCTATATAAATGCTTTGTTATTATTATTATTATTATTATAAAAACCAACAAGAAAAAGACGTGCTTATATGCATATTTACCTTACGATGTTTACTTTTAAAAGTTCTTAATATGAGGGCTGTAATGCTATTAGAAATAGCACACAAAATAAGAGAATACATAACAGGCAAATAAATTATTATTATTACTGATACATAAGCAAACTTCTTATAATATATTATTATAATTTCGCTCAGTACACAACATAAAAAATCCGTCCGATTTATGACGAAGTACCATCGGACGGGCGCATAGGTAGGTCTTCCCCTCTTCACCAGGTCTGTTTTTCATCGATTGCGGAAGACAAAAAAATTCTATACCTAAACAAAAATGTGTATAGTAACGCCCCTTTGTTTTGTGTTTTTTTTTCGTGTGAATATTTTCAAAAAAACAGTCGCAGGAGACACGGATTTAGATTACTAATTAAAATTAGCAAATTATGCACTCTATGTCAAATGTTTGAAATTACTTATGCAAAACAAATGGAACAAAAAGTATTCTCAAATATAATTACGATGAATGTGAGATAAATAAAATGTCATCGGAGCATATTTTTGGATACATTTTGAATTGGTTAACCAATTTATTACATTTTGAAAGCTTTTTTATAAAATGTACTAACGCTTGACGCACGGTGCGACTTATTTCCATAATATCTGACGACCTTCCATTTATTTTTGCGCTTAGTTATGCGACCTCGTATATTCTTGTCATTTTAAATTTGTTTTGGTTATTTATCTGGAACCACCCTCCGAGGGCACCCCCGGCATCAGTCACCGATGCGGGAAAAATAAATAAAACAGAAAAATAATATAACAATATGTATATATCTGCGAAAAGCGCAACAGAACCGTGGTATTGTTTAGCAAGGAGAGGCCCTAAAGACAAGCCGCAGAAAGCCTCGATGTAGCCTCTACCCGTTTCTCATAAACGATGCATGAAACAGAAAGGGAAGCCAAAACGGAGCTCTCAACGGAAAGAAAGAACTATAGGGATGGAAATCGTAATGTAAATTATAACCGTTGGGATTCACATCACGTAGGTAATTCTACCCCTACTTTATTGCGGTATGAACTTTTACTTATGATTATGAATCCAAGAATCAGCGTTCAAGAACAGTTTCCCAATTTTAAAGTGTCACAGTGTGATTTGTCAAACACTTCAGTTTAGTGGTCCAGTCAGGAGAGTGACATTAATACCGACTATAGTACATAATAACATAATGCTATTGTGTATAACAGGGTGGTCAGTGCGTCGATCGCAAAGGTATTTTTGGTCGATCGCGAACCTATACGAGTACATATATTTTACCATTTCTTGTTCAAACAAGTCAAAACTACTCGGCGTTCCATCTCTTTAAATCTATTAGTTCCCTTCTCTTCTCTTTTTTACTAGTGAAATACGTAATTATATTATTGTAATGTTTTTTGCAGAGTTTTTTTTTAATATGTATAAAATATCTGTTTTCAAAATACATAAACTTTTATTTTATAATGTTGAAGTGTAGATCATTTATGTAAAATATTAAGAAACTTTATCTGACAACAGACGCACTACTGAAAACCAGCTGCACTCCGGGCTCATGCTCATGGGTAATGTATAGCTAAGCAGTGAGGTTTTTGTCAATTGTTAAAATTAAATATTATGTAAAATATTAAGAAACTTTATCTGACAACAGACGCACTGCTGAAAACCAGCTGCACTCCGGGCTCATGCTCATGGCTAATGTATAGCTAAGCAGTGAGGTTTTTGTCAATTGTTAAAATTAAATATTATGTAAAATATTAAGAAACTTTATCTGACAACAGACGCACTGCTGAAAACCAGCTGCACTCCGGGCTCATGCTCATGGCTAATGTATAGCTAAGCAGTGAGGTTTTTGTCAATTGTTACCCATTATCGAAGATAGCAGAATCCAAGCAGTTAGGAAAAATGACCCTATATTAAGAAAGTGTTTTATGAATAAAGAGCAGAACAGAGCTTTATTAAAATACTGAAAAAAACATCGATATACCTCAATTACGCGGGAAATTATATAAAGATCCTCGGGGGTAGCATCTGCTCCCAGTCAGCCTAAAGCAACCCCTATGCGGAGGGGGAAATCGAGGGGAGAATGAAAATGTTCCCGCATAGTTGAAGCGGGATCACGCAGGAAATGATGCATCGACCGTCTGCGAGGAAATACACGAATAGAGGTCCCGAGGGCGCCATTAAAATACACATCAGCAGAAGAGGAAATTAAAGAAACGTGACGGAAGTGATATAATATAATCGGTATAACGAAGTAGAACGTAAAGAACTTGTTCACAGACTTTGCATATCGCATCTTATTAATAAATTTATATTGAGGCTTCAGGAATTTATGGCGTATTTGCAAAACTTGAATGTACGTATATTTACTCAATGAATAATAAGAGGTATATAGTAGCTACATATTTAACGAAAATATAATGGCATAAAGTGCGTTCCTTGCAAATAATGCACTCGAGTAGTGGATACAAACAAACCAAGCATATTTACTAAAATAATTGTGTAAATACATGCATATAAATATTCTCATTGCGAAAAATCTTAATCGCACCTACCTACCACAAAACATTTTCAAATGGTCGGGTCATTACGTCGCAGTTAATTTACAATTCAAGCAAACATTTGTTGAGACAAGTGTAGGCAAAAATAAGAATTTGCCTACAGAAGGTACCGGCACCCCAGAATGGCCTCATGATATAATTCGAGCGTAATAGAGAACTATTAAAAGTAATTATTTGTTTACACAAATGCACCTGAAAATTGGCATCCTAGAGGGGCCCCCGCGATGGTGAATGATTACAGTTTTCTCAGGGCTCCGAGGAACTAGTTGATCAATAACACAAATCTAGTTAACCTACCAGAACTTTGAGAATGTTAGCTGCAATGTTGAGTTTCGGAGCAGAGCCACTATGGGTTACCATTTCATCTCACATAAGGCAAAAGTCAAATCTTATAAGGTTACTGGGGCTGTCCCATTTCTGGAGATACCTACCTTCACTACCTCGCTTCCTTACTGCACTTTCCATAATCAGATCTGCTCCAATGCTAATTAACTTATCTTTACTAGACATGATGTGAATATTGAAGGAGCACTGTAGGAATACCACTGAATGGTGTTATTTAATCTTTTTTTAAAGTTTATTTATGGCAAAGCGCACTTGAAGTGCGCTATATAAATGCTTTGTTATTATTATTATATTATTATAATATTATAGATAAATATGGATGGAGAAGATGGATACATGAACATCATGAGAAGACTATCGATGATGATACAACGATATTTAGGCGTTTACTCACCTCCAGCCATTGTATCCTTTGAGGTAGAAATAAGTGTGATAGTTTTGAAGCATGACATTTACGTTCCTTAGGCATATAGGGGTCATATTTTAAAAATATGAAAAGATATAAAAAATATAATTTTCCAAGATGGCCAGTAAATTTATATCGGTATATCCAAAGCAACATATACTCGTACATTATTATAGGCTTAAGTTTAAAAATTATCAACTTATTTCCAATAAAGGCTCCATTTCGTTTCAGAAATTCTATAAATAGCAATTCTCTCTTGACGTGAAATTTGTTACGTCTGGAATTTCTAGGTCAATGCGAATATTTTCACCATGCAACGTCCTCCCATCAATAAAATACTAAAAGGTAAATAAACTATCAAAAAAACAGGACAAGACGCTATATTCTTCACTTCATATTTGTAAATAAAATTTCCCAAACTTACAACTAATGATATTAATATATTCTTAGCATAATGTTATAATATGATCGTAAGGGTCGGAAACTATTGACGGTAGGTACATGTTTTTCGAAAATAACTGCTCTTGTGAACCGACCTAAAAACATTAAGAGTACTATTCATAGCTTCCGACCCTTCATTTACATTTATTTACATGATCGTGTTTAAAACCATTCATTCAGTATCATATAACTTGTTGAACAAGCTAGCGTTGAACGTGTGGATGTGAACTAATGCAATTCAAATTTAAATATATTTACCCAATATTTAACACCCACACAACCTGAATGGGTACCATGTGTGTTTCGTATAGTGATAAGTGGAACGGATGTTGAGATTTTAGAAAAGTTTAACGGCCGTTGTTCCCAATCCTGCTGAGCAATTGTTGAGCCGAAATTTTGCCTCGAAGCTGCTCAAATTGCACACAATAATAAAACTGAGCGACCGCTAATTTCAAATTTTATTCAAACGCATCATCTCAGTTGTTATTAACGCGGTTAAACTTTTTTTTAGATAAACGATATACTTGCATGGATTAACCTGCACTAAGAATTAAACTGTGAGGTTCGCGTAATTTTGTGAGGGAGTCGGCTGCACTGACGACGGAGTATAAAACATTTTTTTTTACAAATTCGTGATTAAAAAAGTAAACAATATTGTAATATAAGCATTCCAGGATGTAAAATAATATCTGTATTAGAATAGTACAATTGAATTTAACTTTTAGTACCTAGGTGAATAATTAAAAGTTACATATAGATTTCTTTTCGATATAGTGATATTGAATAATCCTTCGCTAAGTCTTCCGTTACGGATTAACTTGCTTAACTTAGTTGTCACTCTGTTTTACATTGCGAGAGCGGTCATAAACGTCTTAGATAAAATTAAAACAATTCGCAGTGACTTCATATCAAACCGTTCTCACATAGTTACCAGACCTGACCTCGATTCTGAAATTCGTTTCTACAAACGCGGGTAAATATTAAAGCAGGTGGCTGACTGGTCGAATTATTTTTAACGTCAATTGAAAACCTTGGGACGTGCAATGACAAGCCACCTTTTCGAGAAAATGATATTGACACAAAATTTTGCAACGGCTGTATTGCTCTATGACACCGGGACGCTTTCGGTCACAACAGTGCCTCATAAAATTATAATCATCTATATATTAATACTCTAATTGCATCAGTTATTTTTCAAATAGTTCGAATTTGTCTTGCGTTCTAGCCCCCTTTCTCACTCTGCAACATGGGGTCGATTACTGCGTGAACCGGATTTGAATTAAGTTGTTTTTCAAATCATTCGAAATTGATCGACATTTTCATACGCTTCGAACTTCAGTTAGGTGGACATTTGCTTGGAATCCATCCCGATTTTGTTTAGTTGAAGTTGGAGATCTTGAAAATATTACTAAAACATTGTAAAAACACTTTTAATACAATCCTGCATTACTGTGTGTGTAAGTTTGAACTTTAGTTAAGAAATATTGGACGTGAAAAAATTCAGGGACTACTTTGTATTTGCCACTTTGTTTGCATCTAACAGATACCCAAAGTTTTTAGGGGAGTGAATGTGAACTACATGACGATGGAAAAATGTCTTATATCAACCATATTCTACTGAAATTATATTTTAAATCAATAGACTCGCTACTATTTTTGCCTTCAAATTTGAATTTAAGGTGACGGAATTATAATGTTAATAATTTCTTCAAATGCTTGGTAACTTTGTGGCATCATTATTAATTATATAAATTGAAAATACACTTTGTATATACCACTTTACTTAAAATATATAAATATTTCTACATGTTTCGATAGCAATGAATTTTAAATTTTTTATCATTTTTCTATACTTGAAATTATTTTTTAGTATTCATTTATTCCTGAAGATGATAGCATTGCTATCGAAACATGTAGAAATATTTATATATTTTAAGTAAAGTGGTATATACAAAGTGTATTTTCAATTTATATAATTTATAATGTTAATGCTTAAAGTTGTTCTTACACGATACTTTTTTACATCCAGATTCCACATGAATTGCTATGGAAAACTGTATAGAAAATTCCATAGAAAAAGACAATCCATATGGAAACTGGACGAAAAAAAGTATCGTGTAAGAACGAATTAAGGCGCGTTCCCATCGCATCTATTATATGTGATAGAATGCCCGAAACAAATAAAAGCGCAATGTTGAATTCACTTAGACTTTTGTTCAATTCTATATAGAATGGACGAGCAATAGAACCGTGTGAACAGTTGCTACAGTCGGATAAGGATTTGATTTTTTAATATTAAATAGGTAAAACTATAATTCAGAGAAAAAGTTTATCGTTTTCAAGTTTAATTTGTAGACTTTATTATAAAAATTAAATTATTATAATAAAATCATCATTATTAGAATTACTAACTAACTAACCATCACGCCGTTTCCCCGCAGGGGTGGGCAGAGAGGACGGACCGCCAAACAACTCGATCTTGGCATACACTTCTTGCTTCATTCACATTCATACAACGCCTCATACATTCTCTTCTGTTATTACGACTTCTGACATGGCCCGACTCGAGTATTTGATTCACTTAATCGTGCCATGTCTTCCTCGGGCGTCCCCGGCTTCTTCTTCCATTCACATTCTCGCCATACATTATTCTAACACTCCTTTCTTCGTTCATTCGCTCCACATGTCCAAACCATCTAAGCGTCCCTTTTTTAATCTTACTCACTACGCTTACATCAGCCTTGCATTTTTTACAAATTTCAATATTTTTCACACGATCATACATGGTTTTACCACACATTCGTCTCAGAGATCTCATTTCTACAGCATTCAGTCTACTTTCATCCTTCCTCTGCCAATTCCATGCCTCACTGCCATACATCAGGGTTAGTATCAGCACACCATTGTGAACTGCTAGCTTCGCTTCTTTGGACAACTTTTTGTTTGCGCCAAAAGCGTTCAGCCCTCCGTTAATGGAGTTTCCTGCATTCACCCTTCTTTCAATATCCCTATCAGTCTTTCCATCTCTCGTAAACATACTTCCCAAATACACAAACTCATCGACCTGCTTTAAGTGTTCATCATTCACAACTATATTGCACACTGTTTTAGTTATTAGAATTAAATTATTATTATTAGTATTAAATTATCATTAAAATTAAATTATTATTATTAATATTAAATTATTATTATTAATATTAAATTATTATTATTAATATTAAATTATTATTATTAATATTAAATTATTATTATTAATATTAAATTATTATTATTAATATTAAATTATTATTATTAATATTAAATTATTATTATTAATATTAAATTATTATTATTAATATTAAATTATTATTATTAATATTAAATTATTATTATTAATATTAAATTATTATTATTAATATTAAATTATTATTATTAATATTAAATTATTATTATTAATATTAAATTATTATTATTAATATTAAATTATTATTATTAATATTAAATTATTATTATTAATATTAAATTATTATTATTAATATTAAATTATTATTATTAAATATAAATAATCATTAAAATTAAATTATTATTAAAATGAATTTTATTACTTAATATATATTATATTACTTACTTAAATAATAAAATTTATAACTGACTTAAATAAAAATAAAAAATAAAAAAAATCAAATTGAAATGAAACATACGTAGGTTGGTCAGATAATGGTCTTACTTCTGATTTAATTTTGATAAATGGCAGCCCACGTAAATTTAAAAGATATGTAATAAATATTTTTCTCCTGTAAAACATTGTACTATTTGAAATGTGAGGTATTTATTTATTTAATTTATTTGTTTTAAAGAAATCAAACTATTTCTATAACGTAAGTGTGTGAGTAACTTCAGGCGATTACTTCCCTACACGTATTCCATAATATTATGTTTCAGTTTATGATAACCTCAAGGGTTTAGATTACGTTTAGTATGATTTGGTTTACTTAGGTTAGGTTTAGTTTGGTTTGATTTGGTTAGGTTAGATTAGGTAAGTTTGCGTTAGATATGGTTGATTGCAGTGTAGCAAATGAATAATAATATGTATTATGAAAATATTAAATCGTGGGTGTCAAATTGTGATTAAAATTAACGAATAAAGAAAAAATTATTTAAGTATCAATTTACAATCGTTAAATAAAAAATTTACATTTGGGAATAATAACAAACTTTAATCACGTCCACTGGGTGCAACAGGAAAAACGCTAGTATATATATTATTATGTTCATGAAATGCCGAAACTAATAATATTCAGTAGTAGTGCTTCCTCTACAACATATTACCTTATATTGTGGAATAAAACCATTTAATAGTGGAAAAACAGCAAAGCAAAACAAAGGTATCAACCGGGTATTTTTCCTTTTATACCTACTAGTAATATCATCCAGGCATATTTCTTTATTATTTTCTTTGGAACACGTCCCCAACAATGTCAACATTTATAATAAAACGAGCCATAAATTTGGAAGCTCCTTACTCCTTTGCCGGCCCGAATATTCAATAAATCCAAGTCGGGATTAGTTCCCATTCAGCAATAAGGCTGCTTGTCAATCCGGCGTCATGTTCCATAAAATTTGGAGGCGGTGATCCACGCCCTTTTCGGCGCACACATCTCCATTCCATCCTTCAAAAGCCCTTCAAAACCTCGACCAAAAGGGGCCGAAGCTTTATTGCCTGTTGATGATTTTTATTGCATATTCTCATCCGGAGCCCCTGCTTTGCGTCTACGGGAGTCTCGCGAAGAGAATGCAATGGTTTGGAAAATGATTTGTTCCTTAGTTCTCCACTCGTAAATCGAAGGTTGAGATGAGCGTGATCACTCGTCCGAAACTCGTAACTTGTTGCTAGTTTGGGGTTTCCAGCCCTTATCGAGTGGGGCGGTGGGTTGCCATGTCAGACACTTAGGGCGGGATTATTAGCGAAGGGGTTGTGAGCGCTTTTCCGAGCCGCGGATTGGTGACGGTGACGAATTATTGGGTGATTAAAAATTTACGACAGCAGTAATTTTGGTAATTCGCGACCAATTTGTTAATCAAGTTCTCTCATCGACTGGCAGACACGACCCCAAGCAACATTTTCCACAAACTGCAAGCTACTATTAATACAGGTATAAAATTATACACAACATGTTATCATTACGAACAAATTTGTATGTTCCTGCTCAATTTAACTTCTGCAACAAGTAAACAACCATGCACACGTGTAGCAACGTTTTTAAAACAAATCATTAATCATCCTGCGCGTATTAGGTAATCATAATACTTATGAATGAAAACAGACAACTAATTTAACAATTAGTTTACCTAGATGAAATTCACTGGCTTCCATTTTTAAGCCCTACTTTGGCGAGGTACCTGTTAAATCGATTCTATAATTTTTACAGACTATTATTACATTTTGTGTGCACAGGTAAGCCGCCTAAATTAACACAAATTGAAAAACGTATCAGTGTGCCTATAAAAGAAATCTTTCATTCAAATGATATTTGCATAAAATAAAAGAAGAAGGCCAAGGGGTGGATGGGTAACATTGATCGACACCTGATTACATGAGGAGGCTGTTTAACCAGCTGCCGCGCGTGGGCCGATGGATATACGGTTGGTTGGATAAGTTAGTTGGAGTGCCTACTCACTATGCATGTCCCCGTGCACACTGCACTTGCTTGCACACTTCTAATTTAGGAATATCGACCTACGAATAGACAACGGATTAATGTTATATTACTTGCCCCAGCCTTGTTAACGACCAGAAATCGATGAACAAATGAGTGCAGCTAGAATTTAGTAGGTACGAGTACTTCGTTCAGAACCGATATCTACGTGATATGGATAACGTTGTACCTGAATTTTGGACAAGATTTCTTATTTAAACACGCATAAATGACTAACCAAGTAAGTTTATAGGTATTCAAATCAATTTAAAACAATTTTTAGGTATTTTTCTTGCTTTATAAAGCGCTCTCGGGGTTGTGCATAGAAATCAGGATTATTATTATCCCCGTTATCTCATATTAATAATAATAATAATCGGATGATTTTTATAGCGCCATTTTTGTGAAAAATCACCTCAAGGGCGCTGTACAAATCTTACTTCCTATTCTTACATTATTCCTATATTAAATCTATGACTTTTTTTTTTTTTGGACACTATCATTAGACATTATTTATAGACCATATAAAGAGATGCAGTTAGATTATCAAAATTAAATACGGCTTGGTCTAAGTTTTCATACATGTTTAATTGAAAAAAAAAAGACGCTAACTCTATTTATTCCTTACGATATATTGCAAGACGCTAATACAAATGATAGGAGTTATGTAAAGTTGGGCGGCGGGTGAAGACGGGGGCCGGAGGTACTGATCCTATTATTGGTTATAAGAAGTTTGTTTCTATCCTATAAGGATGGCGATATTATGTCGATGAAAAATACTTATTTATCAAGACAGAAAATGCTTTTCCGATTTTACATGAAAATAGCATGACATTTGCGAGTAAAAAGGAAAAATCCATAAGGGGTTGGTAGGAATGGGGGGATCTTCTCCTATATTCTAAATTTCCTTGAACGATACTTAAAAAATACTAATTTAACTCTCGCGGGAGGCGGTTTTGCTTCAAGGTGTAAATTACAATTAGATTAGACGACATTACATAAAGAGATATGACAACTTGAACATATATTTCGGTCGGCAAAATAAAAAAAGTATCTTTGAAGAGATATAGAATACAAATTGATAATCACGATGAACTTTCTATTAAATAATGTGCAAGTAAACAGAGATTATTCAAGTATGTTAACAGGTGGCGGATAATTAATATTAAAGCACACGTGCTCAATTAGAATATAAAATGTATCGCTGAACCAATATTGTAGCGGAGCACATATTGGATGCGCCTAACTGATGTGTCTCGACCACGACCGAGTCGCTCGCGAATTGTGTTGCCAAAGCACAAATATTGACATTACACCTTGTCATATTTTATTGAATTTAATGAAAAGCATGAAAATTCCTGGAGTCGAATTGCCAGACGCCAGTTTTAGGTACATATTTGCATGCCTCTGATATGACTCAGGGCCGGTATTTCAGTTGTTTTTTAAACTCGTCTTGAGTGATCTTTACGTTCGTCAACTTGACGAACGTAAATATCTGCTAAGTAAAGCTAAACAAAAATAAAGAAAATACCGGCCCTAAGTGCTCTAATCTCGACAGTGAACCACTGAGTCGGCAATTAATATAAAGAGCTACGGTAAACCAACTGTTAAAACTCAAAGGTGCATTATACAAAAATATTATGTAGGACTATAAGACTAGCCGCGTACTAGGCAGTCAGGCTACGACGGCCAATAGATCTTTAAATTTGTATCGTTGGCTGCGGGAGCCAGTCGAAACGTGGCGATAGGAAGCCATGGCTGCTTGCAGCAAAGTGCGATGTATGGTAATGTACGTGGCTGCCGAGCCTAACAGGAATAACTATAACACTAGAAGAACATGAATAATGAAACATAATATAAACGGGTTGGCACTATCATACTAGATTGAACTCAGCGTGAGGGACAATCTTACTCAGGTCTCAGGTCGACCAAGTCTGATGCGTCAAACACACTGGTTGAACCCTCTCGAATGAATGATGCTAAATTTGGGGACAGGGCTTTCAATGTACTGGGTCCAAATTCTTGGATTGACCTTCAATTTGGATTGAGGTGAAGAAACTTTTCAGAAAAGTCTAAAAACATATCTATTCAAAAAGGGGCTACAAACTTTAACAAAGAAATGTAAAGCGCCCCTGGGGTAATGTTAGTCACTAAACGGCGCTATAGAAAAACTGACCATTTTATATTATTATAATATTTCACGTGCCTACCCCAACACTTCTCATTGGCCAATCATAGAGGTTTGTATAAAAAAAAATTACGTATTTATAGACTGTTAAATTATATTGTGTCGTTTTGGACCTACGCGTTCTGATTACAGTGATTTTTTTAGCGCTACGAAAAATGTCTGCCTTCTAGGTTACAAAAAGTAAACAGATAGTAGTAACTCCTAAAAAAAATATACCTTACGCTTATGCAAGTCATAAAGACTTATTAATTTGGTGATACGTCGCGAAATGCCTGTGAAAATCTCTGAAGAAATATTTGTTCCCAACCACAGCTGTAAAGATATTTTAAGGTCCATATAACTTAAAATCAACAGAAACCATGTTAGTATAATTATGTCTGTGCTAATCATAATTAAATCATTCTGCATACATAAGTCTGCCGTGCTGTTGGGAATAAGCATCGAATCAACGTACTCGTATAACAGGCAGCGAGGCAGCATACTTCAGATTCTTTTAGAAATTTAATGTAAATCTAATTTAAAAATGTTATTATTAAGTATAGGACAGTTTGAAAATGGCCTTAAACACCGAAACAGAGTTTCACAGAATTTGAAGGTTTCATCAAAATTTCAAAGTTAAAAAAATATTTCAAATTCAAAATGTGTATCTTACGGCCGTTCTTCCCAATCTTACTGAGTGCTGAGCCGAAACTTTGCCTCAGCACTGTTCAAATGCACAAATTCGCCTTTCCCAACGAAATTCTCAGTCAAACTTACGATCATCTTAGTTATCGATTTTTGTGGATTAAAGTTTTCCTCGGTAAAAGACTAGTTATAAAAAGTGTCAACAGAGTGTCAAATGACAGCGTAAACGTCAAATGTCATAGATATCAATGGTCAAACGTCATTCGTTTCGCGAACTATTTTTTGTACCTATTGTGTATTGACAATTTTGAATATGGAGAGAAAATGAAGATATTTTTAATGTAATACCAATAGCGGGTATGGACAGCGAATATGAAGACAGCGACGATGAAGATATTATTGACAATTATTGATTTAAAATTGAAAGAACGTACGAAAGACAAACGTCAAAAAGGTCTACTTCCGTTTTCGCGGCATTTTAGTAAAAGTCAAACTAACACTTTATTTTTAACATATACGTTTTTAAATATAAAATGTTGGTGTTTGTATTACAATATTTAAGACAAATAATATGTATTCATAATAAATAGAAAATTAACTCGTCTATGTTAATTTAACATTGAAAGTTTTTACTTTGATGTCATTTTATTGACTATGAACATGTGGGGGTACAATTATATTTTCCATAGAAGTGGGCGAGTCCTTCATAGACAATTTAGGAAGTTCATAGATAAAAAATGTTTGGAGACAGTCAAATAGAGCGAAAACTTAACAAAACACTTGGCTGATCGGTGGCTCAGATTGAGCATACGAAAAGTTGGGAAGAACGGCTGTTAGTGCTTGAATAATACCAGAACTTGAGTAAAACTTTCATAGAACTTGAATATTAACTTTTAAATTTTGATGAATCCTTCAAATTCTGTGAAACAACCAGCCCTTACGAAATTTTTTAAATACCTAAAGTCGGAGAGAATTAGGGAGAGTAAAAATTCTTATTATAAAGTTACTTGTACTTACCGATAATAAGTATTATTACTCATGCGTGCGTGATAAATACTCAAAGAATTTCGAAATGTTACGGCTGTTACAATGTTAACATAGAATATTTGATTCGATTACTCGAGTTCTTCTGACATAAGAATGAAGGGAGCAAGTTAAAACCTGAACAAACGTTTGTTGTTTACAGAAACACACGTAATAGTTCAAAAAGTATGCCTCTCTGAAAATCTGTGAACAAGGTGTACCCAGAAGGTAATGAAAATAATAATAAAACGGTATTAAGAACGTTTTAAAATCAACAATGGAAATGCTTAAGAAAACATGAGTTATTATTGCGTAGGTACACAAAAATCTTGGCGATTGAAAAGATTTTTTCAGGTTGGTAATGGTCCGCGGTCTGTCGCAATCATCTGCCCGAGATGGCCGTCAACAAAAAGCTCGCGCCATAATGCCGAGCTTTGTGCGACAAACAATGTAATTCGGGGATAGCAGAGCACGGGGAAACGCAGGGCATTGTACTGCGTAAGGATTGTAAGGAACGAAACTGGCTGAAAGGAAGCTGGAACATCTGCCAGGGAAGGTGCAAGCAAACCTTCACAACTTGGATTATAGCGAACGTGGCCTCGAAGACGTTGCGCTACATTTCGCAAACTGGATTTCCACCGGTCGCGGTGACCGGTGTACCTAAATCTGTAGTCTGCGCTTACTAGACAATCGCGGCTTATGACTTATGGCGGAACTGATGCGTACAGGACGCACTCTTTTTCTTTTATTGCTTATTTCCTGAGGATGTCCAAGATACTTACACTGTCAGCTACAACATATAACACTTAAAAGGCGAATACAACGCGTTCACCCCAATAATGATTACTTAGATCAATGAACCAACATAGATCAAGTTTAGCATGGTGAAAATAGGGTTATTTGCCAATTTCTTGTAACATCTGTTATTTTGTACCCTTAATGAACATTGCAATCGGATTCACCATAACCCCTTGACGTTGACAGGTAACTAAATAAGTAGGTACACGATTTCGTGGGTTAATCGAGCGGGTTACTTGAGGGACATTGGGTGTTTTATGACAAATTTAAGAAAACACACTAGGGAGATTTGCCTACCTGAGACTAATTCGGACAAACCACCCCTCGGTGTCGGGTATAGACACGCGTCCCAAGAATTGGGAAAATCGCGGGGAAGACAGGAGACCGCCAGGTATTAAAATCTCACAATAAAAGTGACACAAGACGGTTGATGGCCTCAAGGTGTAAAACATCCCGCTTCGAGAGATGGGTAGTGGGTAGCTACCACACAAGACACAAGGCACGATTAGCTGGCGCGCCCCTTCTGCTTCCCTCCGCTGTATTCATTATCCATCTCATTGTGGACAAGTCGATTTATTCACTTATTGTTTCTCTTCACAAAACTATCTCGCCCGGTGTTGAATGGGCCATGCTCTCAATGACTCGAGGCCGTAAATAAACGATCCTTACGCCACAATTGTACTCCTGAAGTACACATCAGAATTAACAATGTCGAGCAACACATAAAACTACACGTAAAGAGGCATGAAATGGTTAGTACATAATGGAACTTACGAAGAGGGAATAGGATTAGAATTATATTGACGTCAATAATTCACGAGATGTTTTCTAACAACCCTATTCAACGTCTCGGTGTGTGCGTGATTGAGTTTCAACACGATCAAACATAATTATTGAGAGCAGCATTAAGGCTGTAGTGCACACACCTAATCATAGATAAGTACCCCATTCGTATAAAATAATAATAAAATATAGGTGAGATAAACATGCCTAGCAAGTCACTTCCACATAAAAAGAACAATAAAGGCTAAAAAAAAGAACGGAATAGATTAACATTTTAATTAATACTATGTTGTAGTGTACGTTTATTATTTAACATTATTTCCCGAATGTGATTAATTATACTACGGTAGGTAGGTACTTATAAAATAATTGCTACAATTAACCCCACATTAATTTATACGAGAATTATTAATATCCGCAGTTTTCATCTCGAGTCATCGACACGGATAAAGAATCGTAGTGGATTTCGGTGTTCTTAATATACATGAAGCATATTCTGATTTCCGAAAAGCATAATTGGCCAGATTATCATGTTTTATTATAAATATCAAAGGCGTGAAATTACAATCGGATGCGACTGGAAGCGTCATGCAGGCGAGATGTTCGAGGGTCTTCACTTTAGCCGAGTTTAATTCCCACGATAAGATCGCGATCGAAAAAAATCTAATCCGAGTAGGAGCTGAAACGTTGAGATTCGAACGATTGCTTCGGCTTTAGGAAATACCCGTTTAGCTAGAGACAAATCAAACAAAAACAGGGCATTCTAGAACGGTCAACAGTCTCGAGGTATGCGTACGAAATTATATTGTAAACGATTAGATTTGGGTGAAGTAGACGAAGTGCATCTGTCGAGATACGAACGACAAAGAAGTTTTAGTGAATAAATAAAAGGCTTCTTCAATTAATGCAAAATCACTTGGTGACACCATTTTCAAATAATTTTGTTTAAACCACTACTAGCCAATGATTCCCTCATTTTAATTTTTGTGTATGTACTCGTATATGATTTGTCTATGGTTGTCATTACTTTTCAGTTTAGCTAGGTAGTGATGGGGGAATTGGTTTCGAAACTTGTTGATATTTGGTGGTCGTGGAGTGAAAAGTCACTAACTAACAAATTGACAGTTTTGAGATAATGAGTGTTTTGTGATTTCAATTTTAAATGTCTATCTAAGGGTGCTAATAAAAGTTTTTTTCATAGTGATGGTTTAATCAATGATTTTCGAGTCTTGGAATGTAACAATGGCACAACTGACCCCAAGCATATAATATATATACTCGTATATTGCGAAAGATCAGTTTAATTAATTAGTGATTTTTCGCAAAACCGGTTTTTTGAGTTTAAAGTATTAGTGATTTTTATTTACTTTTAGTGATTTGTAGCATTATCGGTTTTTTGAGTTTAATGTATTAGTGATTTCTTTCTAATTCAAGTTGTTTTTCGCATGCAAATTTTAATTTATGTATTACATATATATATAAATAAAAATACATCAACTAAAATTTGGATGCGAAAAATAATTTAAACTAGCAATTTTGTGTTGTGCGTGGTCATTGAGTGATTTTAGTGGTATTGTTCTTAGGAAGATGACTTTTTGTGACACAGGGAAAACATATAATAATTAAAGGTAATTAATCAGTTTATGTACTCGATACGTTTAATTAACTTGTTTCTGAATCTGATTCTGATTCTATGCTGTTGGTGACTTATACCCATGGCATAAATCGATTTAGACAATTTTCACGGAGATATCGACTTTTCCAAAAGATGTTCAAAATTACGCACTTTGCTATATCTGACTCATTTTTAACAAAAGTGTTAGTTACTTTTCACTCCACGGCGTGATATTTGTACAGCGCCATTGAGGTGATTTTTAACAAAAGTGTTAGTTACTTTTCACTCCACAGCGTGATATTTGTACAACGCCATTGAGGTGATTTTTAACAAAAACGGCGCTATACAAATCATCCAATTATTATTATTATATCTGAGGCAACAAAAACGCTCAGGCGGCGAACTCTTGACACTTCGGAAAATTGCAATTTATCTTTATCTTTTCAATTATTCTTATCTCGCAATGTGATTTCCAGCATTATGGACGTTTGATCTCCACAGGAAGCCCCGAGGGAAATAATTTACCTCAAGGTCACTTTTGGGGATACTGTGTGGAGGGTATTTAAATATAAAACAAGATGGCATAGCATTTCCAGCCTGAAACACAATTATTTACAAATCGCATTATCATTTCCATTCCCTTTTTACGTAAGAAAAAATCTGTTTTGGTCCCACAAAAATTTTTCGAACGGCGAGCTCCTAGCGTCAAGAAAGTTACCAGCCTTTTCTGTCTGGATTGTCAAAACCAACGTAACTATTTTCAGCTTGCTACTTCATTTTCATCTCGCTATACGAGTAAAAATATATATTTTTTTAAATTCTACTCTAAATTTAAAAAAAAATCAATTATTTTTATATTGTTTATTAATTACTTACCGACTTTCATCACTTATTGTTAATCTTTATTTATGTTTGTAATTTGTCTATTCTTATATTTTTATTATTTGTCTGTACTTATTTTTTTTTAATACCTATACTGTTTATCCCGATGAGGGAAGCTTTGATTCTGAAACATGTAGACATTTATATATCAAAAACAGTGGTGTAAACAAAATACTTCTTATTAATTATATAATAAAAATATTATTCATTGATGTTTCGAAAAATAAGACAAGAAAACACCTTTTTGTTCTGTCTGGAATTTCTTGTTCATTTCGTCGTTTCTATCATCCGTTAATCCGAACTTTTAATTGTTAACGTGTTTAATTGTTAGAACTACATTTAATTTTTTTTAATAATTTTATAAGTTCTGCGAATATTTTAGTTTTTAATTATTTTATGTTAATTATTTTATTTTAATTACTTGTTATTTTATTTTAATTATTAATAAATTTCGAAGTAAATCGGTTTTACCGATAATAAATCATTTTCAACACCATCCAAATTAAAATTGGGTACCGTAAATAAAATCATATAAGTCGTCGCAATGCAAACCGCAGTTTGAAAATGGCTTTGAATGCTGAAACAGCTATAACAATAAATAAATACTAAAATACTGGCAGAACTTAACATTTTAAAATTGATTTACTTCAAATACATATATTTTTTATTCCGTGAAATGTTCAAAAATAAAACAAGATGCCATAGGTTTTGTTCCATATTTACCAATTTATTCTACAATAATAATAAAAAAATTGGCTAAAAAAAACTGGAAGAAGAAGGGTGGAATCAATAATACGCTATAATATAAGTACTACTTAGTATGTTCTATATATTTAACTCTAAATCACGAGGAGCATGTCAAGAGCACTATCCCAGGGACTCGTTTATCTTGTACCAGCACAGATACGATTACATACGTGTCCTGTCTACGTAAAGTAACGTACACCGTACGGGGTAATACAGGGTTCAGATTGCAATCCGGAAATCCGTATTTCGAAAATTCCGGGTTTTCGGATTGTCCACAGTGGTATTATAATCCGGATTTTCAAATATGTAATCTGAATAATCTGAAATTGAAATTTTTTATAAGTTATCCGCAACAGACATTCTAAAAACTCGCATAGCCGAGTGTCTAGAAGCAATTACTCGTTGGATGACCTCAAATAGATTGAAGCTGAATCTGTTAAAGACGGAGTTTCTCTGGACCGCCACAAGCAGACGCCTGCGTAACATTGACATGTCCCCAATAACTATTTCCGGAACTGACATTACTCCAAAGACATGTATCAAATTACTTGGGAGCCAATCTGGACAGTGATTTGTCCCTTAAAACTCAAGTCAACAGATCTGTAAGCACAGGGTTCTTCCAATTAAGGCAAATTAAAGCAGTGCGGAGAAACCTGGCAACAGAGGCGACTAAATTGACGGTTAATTCGTACGTTGTTTCACATCTAGATTACTGCAACGGAATATATGCAAGTCTCCCCAACTATCAAATTAACAAATTACAATCCGTTTTTAATGCCGCGCCAAGACTTATTACAAGCGTATCTAAATACTCCCATATTTAAGAGCATCTCAAAAATCTTCACTGATTCAAATGTCCTGAAAGAATCCAGTTCAAGCTTTGCTGGATAGTATTTAAATCAATTAACAGGATGGCTCTAGCTTACCTATCGGAACTATGTACCCCTGAAAATTCCAATTCACGCCAGTCAACTCTTAGATCAGCGACGTCATCGGCCATCGAAAGGCTGAAGGAACTAAAGCGCACACCAGACACTAAGTTTGGTGAGCGAGCTTTCAGAGTGTCAGGTCCTAAAGCCTGGAATAAACTGCCATCCGATCTAAGATTGATAAAAGACTCGGAGCAAAATTTTAAATTCATTTCTTTGGAAAATCATATCTATGAATGGTTCAGTTGCATACCTAATTAACATAGCGAGCTAGCCGTTAGTACCCACATAAAGTAATTAGCCGGAAAATTTGATACTTTTCATAGTCCGCGACATTCTAAGTAATTATAAATCTTTGTAACTGTACATAATTATTATCAAAAATCTCAAATAAAATAATCTTTCAAATAAATACCTACTCTTCTTTTGCCAATAACCTTCTAATAAATATAATATCAATGACAAACAGGATTTAAACAGTAACTGCAATATCATGCAATGTGCAGTGGTTTCTAGTATATGTGTCCTGTGCGTGCAAAATCATATCATAGCAAGCGAAAACTTTGAAATTTAATGTTTTAATCTGGAGTGACCTACCAGGTAAGGTGTTTCTGTATCTGTACATAATAAGATAAACCCTAGCAAGTACTATTCGTATAGCGTCCCTGAGGTGATTTTTCACAAAAGCGGCGCTATAAAATTAATCCAAGTATTATTATTATTATTGTCGTATCATATGAAATGAACGCGTACAAAAGTCGAACAAGCTAACAGGCATGCAATAATATGGGTGTTTAATATCCAAATAACCAAATGTTCACATCAAGAAAAAAATATAAAATTTAGTCCGAAGAGGTGTGTTTATAGTTTAGCCAGAAAAATATAAAACAAAAGAAAGAAAAATATTAAATGCAAGAAAGAGAAAGAATATAACCAAAGGAATAGGACAAAATATTGGTTTATCGAGACCGCGAACACTCAATTTTTATTATACGGTTTTTATTACTAGGGTTTCCTGTTCTGAGGCGGCCTGCACTTTTTTTTACTAAATATCCAGTTGTTTTAATTTGTCTTTATAATGTTTACAAGTTCAACATAACTCAGTTCTCTCAGCCATGTTTTGACTTTAGTTTTTAAGATATTCATTCGTTATTTTTGTATTGATTTGGTAGGGCCTAAACATAAACACCACTTCGTAGTTACTGATTCAAGCAATACTACAAATGATTTATATGGAAATTCTACACAGGTAGTTAAGAAAATGTATGAGACAAAAAACCTCAAACAGTAATATTTTAAACTCTATGAAATACATACCAAAATGACTGAAAATAGGCGCCGTTTGAAAGCCAGTAAAGGCGATTTTGAACGTTTTACCTAAAATTCCAGTAAGTATTTCATATACAGTTTAAACGATTACAGTTTGAAAATTTTTGTCTTTTGAAACCTTATACATTTTCCTAACGACCGGTGTAGATCCAGATAAATCATTCTTGGTATTTTTCCGTTAGCTGACTATAAAGTGTGTATTTTAGGGTGCTGACTGTTAACCAAATACTTGATTCGGGCCATGTAAAGAGTCAAAACAACAGAAGTATGAGACGATGTATGAATGTGAATGAAGCAAGTATGTACAAAAACCGAGTTGTTTGGCTAGCCATCCTCTCTGCCTACCCCTACAGAGAAAAGGCGTGATGATTAGTTAGTTAGACCGTTAAAGTAAATATATACCATATGTAGGTATACACGAAAACGACAATACACCCGAATTAGCGATAAGTGGGTCTTCACCTTTACAAAAAAATCACGTTACGTAATACGTTCTACTATAGATAGATACATTGTTGAGGATTTTTATTTTTTTTAAATCCGGATGTTGAGTTACAGGAAATCCGAAAATCCGGATTGTTTCAAAACGGATTTGCAGCCCCTACTACGGGTACTGCGAGGTACTGCGGGGTGGCACGGGGTATCGTAGTGGAGGCGGGCGAGGAAGAAAGTCCCACAGTAGAATGCAGACCGAAGGAAGTAATTCGAAAGATTGTACCGCACTGATAAGAAAACAAAGGCGAATCGTCAGAGTACTTGTCAAGTTCAACAACATCGGTCTGCCGGTTGACACGCTGAAGGTGTCCGCTACAGATCAAAACACTCAACTTTGCAGTCGTCACTGTAGATTATTTGGATAAAAAATTTGGATTTAAAAAAGATCGTAAATTTTGGTCGCCGGCAAAGTTAACTGTGTAAAGCTGTACATATTTTTTTAAGAACTAGTAGGGGACAGTGACGTAATGGCGAACTGCGGGTAGCTCCGAACGATCGAGTTCTAGAAGGAAGTTGGGCACGTAGTTGAAGATAAGAAACATTATATATTTTCATTCAAAATTATGTAATATTTGCAACGTTCTTAAATGGCGATATTTCTGTCTTTGTTAAAGAATAGTGCTGTTATATTTTACATACGTACATATGACTTACCTACATATTCATACAGTGTGAAACGAAAAAAAAGTTTGTGGTATGGATTCATTATTGGCGTGATTGTACTTTTTGCAGAAAACGTTGATGTTCGCCATTACAAATTATCCAAATATTACTATTATTAAAAACATGTATATTTAAACGTGGAATCACGTTCATGGGTAAAATGCATTGTACATATAGTTTGGTATTACAGAGCGGTAAACCGGTGAACATAATTTTTTAGCCATAAACTGCAATAATAGATTGTCTATAGTTAACGATTAAGATAGAGCATTGGAAAAAAATTGCAGTGCCCTTGAGGTGATTTTTCACAAAAATAGCGATATAATCCAAATATTGTAGTTATTTCCACATATAAGGGTAATTTCGAACGGCAAACATTGTTTTTCATTAATTTTGGAAATTATTTCAAATGTGTTGTTTTATCTCAGAGGGAAGTTACCAAAATTTGATTCTAAATAAATAAAAAAAAGTATTCATTTACACGATTTCTACATCAGCTTTTTTTCGTTTTGCCCTTGGTGTTCCCCATTACTCCACTCCGCTTAGTAAATAACCGGCTTTGACCGAGTACACCTCTTATATATTGACCTATATATTCCAGCCATAAAAAGTTGTACAAATTTCATGACACCTGAGCTTAACATTCGAAAGTTTTTGATACCTCGGCAAACAGATTCTTTACTATATTTAAAGTACACCGTATGTTCCAAGATTTGATCAACTATTCGTGTTATTCACGTAGTAAACATGTACCTAGATACAAAGGAATTAACCGAGGAGTGGAATGTTATAGAATTAGCAGAAACTGAAGATTAAATTCAGAGAAAAAAAAAATCTGACTAACAATGAATGAAAATCGTAGTGAGTCATAGTCGAATTATTGGTCACATTTGCATGAGATTTGCAGCCCTCTTGGATATTGCCGGATCGAAGCGAACAATAAACAAAACGAAGTCGTATGATCGTGCATTTTAAAAATACAATGAATAAAAAATACATATACTCAGAGAATTTTTCTGACTCACTATATATTCAAAGAGGTGGGAAATGTTCACAAGTTGAATGACTCGTTCAAGTCATAGTCGTATGAAATTAGATCAAGTAAATGGTGTAATATTATTGTAATATTAAGTAAATCAAAATTGCGCAATATAATGAAAGTAAGAGGGATAAAAGCCAGTGCTATAGTGAGGCCAACTTTCAGAATAGAAAAACGTTACTTGAAATGGCTTAAGTGCGTTTAGTAACTAGATCCGAACTGAATAGTGTTTCCCTCCCGCGCCTCGAAACATTCTCTAATAATTTGAGGTGCCATTGTCCCACTGGCTCCAGGAGGTAGAAATCTTGTGGGAAAAAAAGCCATATTTTTCCACAAAAAGGTGAATCTAGGTATGCAAGGTTCATAACTATATCACCTATAATAACAACTGTTAAACCACCTCGTTGAGGGGTTGGCCTTAACTCTTTCGGTTCATGGGAAGTTTTATGAAAAAAAAGTGGGTGGTGTAACTTGTTGCAAGGCGATCGTAATATCACACGTGTGAATAACACATATATAATAAAAATCATTATGTATCCTCCCATTATGGAAGTGATCAACGGGTCTTTTATTACATAGATATACTCGAATGGCAAGGGCCTAAGGGCGGTGAAATATAATACTCCAGTACAGATTTGTGCGATAGGGCGTCATCTGAGTTTGCGTGGGAACGAGGATTACTATGGGAGAAATCATTACAAGTAATCAATTTTCAAAGCGACATTTTACAGTGTCACTTTGATAAATTAATCTAACCGAGAATAAATTTGAAACGAGCTGCAAAAACAATTATTATTATCCATGTGGTAAGGTTTGATTCATCCTTAAATCAAATAATATCATAATAATAATAAATACGTAAGCACTTCATATGCAGTTAATGATATGTCATATTCTATTACCTCTTTTAATAATATTAATTTCTAATACAATTACAAACATGTTATATTTAATGCGAAAGAGAAATTACAGGTACCTATTACATGAAGTCGGACGTATTACATGAAGTTGGTGGCGTTTTGGAGCAAGTTTTCAGGCAATCTCATTAAATTTATAGCAATAATAAATATACGTATGTAAAATATAAACGAAAGTAGATAATAACTATTTAATATAATTTCTTCAAAAGATTTGTATTCACTTTGTGGCGTCATTATTAATAAATGAATTAAAAATTACTTTGTAAAAACCAGTAAATCATTAATTATAATTTCGGTTTCCGTATCAGGAAACCGTACATGAACGGCCAGCCTTATGTTAGTTTTTTTTTTTTTTTTTTTACTTTATTCGGGAAAACAAACAGTTCTATACACATTTTTGAAATATTACATATTTACCGGGTTGCATAAACCAGTGCCGCATAAAATATATATATATTACGTACATGTGAATATGATTCTAGGAGTTGGTGGGATATTCAATAATTGCTATTCTCTACAATAGGGGATGTTCGGAAACAGGAGGGGAAATGGATTGTTACACAATCACCATTGTCAATAAGGTCTAAATCAGGCTCAAGGATATCTTTAGGATTGCTCTCCTTTAAATCACAGATAAACGGCGGAAATGTGTTTCTCAATGTTTTAGAAAAGGAGGAATGAATTTGATCCACGGGGATTCTCCCTGCATTATTTATAACTATAGTGCTATAATTTATAAAAATAAAACATATTGTATACTAGGTTAACATAACTACTATTATAAACATTATATATGTTATAATGCAGCGAGTAATTAAAATAATTGAATCTTTCGGAAAAAAAAAAGTTAATATGCAGACTTATTTCCCGTTGAATTCGGTAGAATATATCTTTGAAAGAACAGCGAGCAAAAATGCCAGAGAATACTGTTCAATAGTCAACGTATGTTTACAAGGTCCTAACTAAAACTATTATGAAGACCCCTGTCCATGCCTATGCGTGAGTGTTTATATATAAAAAAAATAAATAAATATCGAAATCGCGCCCGTTGATCACATAGTAGGGTATGTACGAGTATATTGAGCAAGGAAAATGTATAATCCATCTCTTACCTGAAGATCGTAAGGTGCGTTGACTCTACAATAAACAGTACTGTAAAGTTAAGTCTGTTTGCTAGAATTCTGCGAAACTGCCAGAGTGATTTATTTAGAGTTCCAAACAGGAGATAACATAATAATACGTACTTTTAAATTGTCATAGATAATATTAAAATCGTGATTCATATTTTATAGCCGTATACATACTGAAGATGCAAACATTCAAAGTCCATTACCTCAGTCTGACATATAGCAGCCTAGATGGAGGAGCGTGACATGTAATTTGACATATCAACGGCCCAGTATAAAACTTCAAACAAACTTCCGAAAAATCATAAATTGCAATATGAGTATCAAACTATTCGCCAAAAGGAGCCTCTTGCCAGTTTTAAATAGAAGAATAAAAAAAGTTGTGAACCGAAAAACCAGTTTGAAAATCTTCAAACCTTCAAATGTGGGGTACCTACCCAGATTTATACAAATCTATTCGAATTGTTTCCATTTAAAACCTACCATTGTTCTATGCACTTCAATTTCGAACATAAAGAACAGTGAGAAGTAATAAAATTTGACAGTTTTGTATACACGTCTTTTTGTATACGCGAATATCAAAATATTTATTATCTCAAAACAATAGATTTTGACTTGTTGCGGTTTAATACTAGGGCATCGATATATTAAACCAATTTGTTTCAAAATATTTAATTATAATAAATAACAGTTTGAGGATCTTGCGGTAGACACCCAGGTAAATACACGGAGACAGCGGGTTCATTGAAAACAAGTAAAAAGAAATTTGTATACCTACTGATTCCCGCCATCTGGGAATAAATAAATAGACAGTCTATTGAGGAGAGCCCGGGAAGGAAAGCGACGGAACAAAACGAACGAGGCGAAAAAAAGTGCGCGCAGGGAGAAGAATGAGAAGTTGATTGAACGCCGAAAATGCGCATTGAAAAGGACTAAAAGGAGATTCGCACAATGGCATCAGCCATGCAACGCTCCGTGGGCTTTACAACTATAACTTTGCCGTGTACAGTGTACATCGGGCTTTATGTGGGGGACCGTGGGGAAGTGTAGCGGGAGGGCATTATAATAATACATTATATAACGTGGCATTGTTCCATCCGTAAAGTGAAACCCATAACTCGGAATTATAAGAGATATTTTGTCACTTGAAACTCTCAAAGTGCATTATTATTATGCGGGGCTAACGCATTTCAGCTCTAGTGATGGGGCACTATCGAAACATGTCGGTCGTTACTATCGTTCCTGAAACATTTTGAAAATCGAAACAGGTTGACAATTAATTAAATAAAAATAAATAATTGGATGATTTGTACATTGAATTTTAAATGTTATATCTCTCGAATGATTTAATGTTAAAGTAATATCTGGATTATGCTCATCAGTTATGACATCACCATGGTAAACCCAATTGCCTTGATTCAAACCAATTTGGGTAATTGGATAAAAAAAATTATTCAGCGACAATAATTATTAATGTATTTTTAATAATTGAAGATAATATTAACATCTTTCAAAATGAAACCGAAAAGACACAGAAAGAAAAAAAATGGTAGCAACTGGGACTCTAACCCAGGACCTCATGGTCTATCCGGGACCTTGGATCTAATCGATTTCTAAGAACTATTAATATCATATTCTTATATTTTTTAAAAGTTTTCACGGTCAAAAGCACTTTCTTGGATACGCTATCCGAAACGTTGGCTAAAGGATGGGGAAGCGCAACATGGCAGAATATCCCAAAAAACTATATAAGAAAATATCTTCAATTAATTCCCTACCGAATTTAATGTAATATTTATATTTTATTCGTATGAAAAAACACCAATAATATTTGAATGCGATCCCTAGTAAAATGTAAAACATTTCTTCACCCTGCTCCCCATTCACTGCTAGGATATCGAAGTCCAACAAATATATTATGCATACTTATAAGTAAAAACAATCATTATGATCGTGTTGGTACTGGTAAGCAAGCAATAATAACTCCGCGGTAATAACACAGAAACTTCTTCAATTAAGAAAATCATAGCTAGTAAATGAAACGAAACGACAGAGATAGTACTGATTGGTGTCGACCAATTTCAACTGGCGAATGGGTGTATGAAGTAATTATTTGTAACGTGTATTTATATTTAAAATTACAGCCTAAGACCACGAAAACAAAGAGGAATGGGTAAAAGACAATAAAACGCTTTAGTTCAATATCAGAAGATAAAAAAATAGTACAAAATTAAACTTTTGCTTACAAATTGTGCAATTGGCTATTTTTAATTACAATAATGATTTTATATGGAAACAATTCTCGGATACAGTTATATTTGTTTTTTTTTTCTTTGAGTTGCATTAAAAGTAATTTACAAAATATATTTAATTAAAGGGGGTCGTGTATACTTTATCAGAAAAGAGGAGTTCTTGTCTCTGATAAGGGAGCCACGATTCTTAATGTGGTAGTTACATAATATTTAATTTTGTTTTATTTACAAGACGTTTTGTATGAATTATTTACGATTTAAGTTTTTTTGAAAGAAGAGTTAAATTTTATTTATTTGTTCTGATTAGTCATTAATACAACGCATTCCAATGGGGAGGTTATTGAAGTTTTTTTATGGCTTGATAAGTATAATGGTTTTGCATTTGAGTTGCTTTAAAATTAGGTGTAAATGAATAGATTTCCATTTCTCATTAGTTTCTAATATTCCTAATTTTCTTTAAGATTTTTCACTTAACACATTTATAATAAATTATTTAAACTAAAATAAATTAAATAATCGTCTGTTATTGTTAGTATTGTTGAATGTGATGAGAATGTTAACGGGACACATGGGACGGGGGATATATTCGGGACAAAGCTTAAAGTACATAATTATTATATGTCCCCATAATATACTTTGAGCATTAATGGATATTACACCCGTTAGCTTTTGAGAAAATATAAAACTGTTATAATTGATTATTTTATGACAAAGGAACATTGGTAAAACAAAAATAAAACCCGTTGGTGGTTATCCAAAATTCAAATACGGGTTTGGAAAACTTCAAGTACGTCGTGTAGCGACATCTATTGAACATTCTGCAAAGACGACTGAATATGAAATAGTTTCACGATAATAATCTAATCTTTTTTTTACAGCGTGTATTATATATAATCATTTTCCTATAATATTTTTAATTATGAAAACGTATTAAATTATAATCTAAGAGTAATAAGTCAATATACATATGTAGGTATACATGTTTTAATAAAATAATCTTGGTTTGATATTTACTAGTGATGTGATCAAAGCAAATCAAATTTAACTAAACGCTGAACAAAGTGACGTAAATACACCTAGTTACCAAAAACAATAATATGCCTTTGTACATACGAAAATAGACAAAACCGGCCAGAATTTTAAACTAAGGTAGAGCACGTGATTTTCGTACGAAATTTAGGCCAAATATTATTTGGTATTCGGCCAATACACTTTCCGTGACATCTTTAGTCATTAGCGAGACTCTAGGAATATTATTAATATTTATACATCAATAAGTAATTTGAAGTTCTAATTTAATGGAATATATGAGTAAAATATACGCTAAAATAGAGAAGCCGAAAGAAAAAAAAGTTTAATTAAAAACAACAAAAAATAATAGATATGTGCCTTGTTACGAGGGTGGGTGGTTATGCAACAATTTAAAAATATGAAAATACAATCAAATTAAATATAATTAGATGGGTTCATAACCAATAAAATTAAAATAATATTCCAAAAATGAACGGCCTTAACGGGGAGAGGGACGCCGGAGAGTTATTATTTATAAATTCAAAATAATGATAATTATTGTGCAATACGATAAACATGGTGTTTTTTAAGATAAAAATATTTATTACGTATTTTTTTAAATTTGCATGGGCTTAGCATTTATCAAAATAAAATCAGAAATATAACACATTTCTGACCGTTCTACGCATGTTTTACAAAAACATTTAAAAAGTTGTATCCTTAAAAAATGCTGTGAAGGTTTTTCTTTAACTTATCGAAAAGATAAATTCAAAAAAAGAACAGTGTGTAGTTTAAATTTTTCACAAACAATATGTAACTTTAATGTTTAAAAAAAAATTAATGCGGATTACAAATCTTTGGTTAAGTTTATTTATAAAAACGTAACGAGAAAGGATTAAAAATATTTTTCTTCACTTTACAAATCATATTCATATTTTAAATATTTTGTAAAACATACAATAGGACGGTCAGAAAAGGTAATTTCTGATTGGATTTTGATAAATGCTGAGCCTATGTAAATTTATAAAATATTGAATTAATATTTTTCTATTTAAAAACACCATGTTTATCGTATTCCGTAATAATACTATCATTATTTTGAATTAATAAATAATAACTCCCCGACGTCCCTCTCGCCCTTAAGGCTAAACGAAACGTAATACGCGCCCACAGATGGCGCTAATTTGGAAGAAAAAAACACTTTCAGTAATGCTTTTAAATATTCTAATGAATTGTTTGTTGGCGGGTGTACATACGGAATAACATAGCGCCCTTGAGGTGATTTTTCACAAAAACGGCGCTATACAAATCATCCAATTATTATTATTAACATATAAAGAAACGGAATACACTGTTATTGAAAGTTTAAAGATCAAGTCCCCAATAAACTTATAAATACTGTATAATAATAATAATAATTGGACGATTTCTATAGCGCCGCTTTTGTGAGAAATCACCTCAGGGGCGCCGATGTATATGTTAGTTTTACAATTTTATTGTATCTTTATAAGTTTCTTGAAGGACTAGAGCTTTAAATCTACAGTGCCTAATAATTTATTCCATTTCATATTCCGTATGTACACCCGCCAACAAGCAATTCATCTCAATAGTTTACCCTAAGGCGATGCAAAGTGAAATAATGCAAAATCACGTGTTTTTGGTTTGAAACTTGTATGGCCTAGAAATATCATAGACGATTTAATGAAATAAATTTTTGGCGAGTCTTTTTATAAGCCCAGAAAAAAATAAAGTATCAGACCTAAAAAAAATTCGGAAATTGTCAAATTGTTTTTTTTATTTTTTTTTTTATTGTATAATATTAATTATATACAGTGGGAACTTATACCCGCTAAGCCACTGCAAGTAGCTTGTCAGCAGGAGTTTATTTCAACAATATAATATAATACAACAATAAATTACAATCATCATACAAATGTAGGGCAAAAATTATTATATTTAGGCGCATGCATCTTGTGCTGTACATAAGTTGAGAAAAAAAAAATTAAATAGAAAAAATAATGGTAAAAGCATTACAGATTTGTTATTGAGATACTAGAGTCCAATCTTATAACACCGATTTAAATAATATTATAAAAAATGTCAATATCATAAAAAATATCAAAATTATAAAAGTACCAATATTATAAAAGTATCAATATTATAAAAATATCAATATTATAAAAACATCAATACTTTTTAAAATATCAACATTATAAAAACATTCATATTACAAAAATATAACTATTACGTAAATATCAGAAATATCAAAGCATCTGTAAGTATTAAATAGATTAAGAAATAAAAATTTAAAGGATATATACATAAAACAGCAGTACAGGTTGGTTACAATGAGGATAGACTTAAATATAATAGTAGTATATATATATAAAACAGTAAGTACACCAGATATCTAGGAGCTATACAACCATGGAGACCGTCATATTTGTTACCATCAATACACAAGGTTACTTTCCAAAAGCCAACACTTTAACATCAGTGAAAATTTCATCATAGGACAATTGTTTTTAAATTCGTACGGCAATTTGTTAAATATAAATGGTACAATGTATTCAAGGGTTCGTTGACCATGTTTATTTTCAAATATTGGCACTATCATTCCTATATTTTGTGTGAAACGTGTATTGTGTACATGATCCACCAATGCCTTATACGGACTTTCAGATATATGTTGCAGAAATATATATTCATTGTAGAAACGAATAAAAAAACGAAAAAAGAATAAAAGACGTATTTTGATGTTTCTTTTTGGGTAAATCGAATCATGCGGCCAGTGTTAAGCGGGAATTTCAACCTTTTTACCACCTGCATAAGGAGTGCGTGATTTCGTTCGAATTTTACGAAATGGATCCCCTTAAGGTGCAAAAGTTAGTGTCATCGTTAGGTTACTTTAGGCATGCACTCTAGGCGCATTTTAAGGTTGCCGTAGGCGCTTTTGCAAGTGCCACACTCATTGTGTACAATACCATCAATGGCCACACTACTGTGTGTCAATAGTTAAACAAATTAATCCAGAAATACTCTAGTACGTTTTATAGCGTTAAAAGTATAATAGCTATTTGAAATTTGATGTAATATCATAATTGTCGGTATTCCAGAAAAATACTTGATTTTTAAATCAATGAACGTGTGCGAACTACATGAGCGTGAGATAAGCGAAAATTCCTGAACGCAGAAAGCAAAAATCACGCCGCAATCTATTAAAACGATACAGTGGAGACATCTATGATAGCAAATTAACAGTTTTAATAAAGTTTCGGTAAACTTTTAAAAGTAGTATTAAGGTTAAAGTAGAGACATCTATGGTAGAAAATAATCAGGTTTAGGCATCATATGTTTTAAATTAACACTGAAGAGCGACATCTATGATGTTCGAACTTAACTAAAACTCAACGCCATCTCACGGCATTATTGCTAACCATTACGCAAATAATTTATAATTCTGTCGGCAAAACGTAGAACTGAGAACGTCATATGCACCATCTAGCGGACGATAGAAATACCTAATGGGGAAGCTAAGACCACAACCAGGTTTTGAAGGTCGTGTTCATTAAATAATAATATAAAATATTTTTTAACAATGAATGATATATTATTACACTAATGTAAATCCGACTTTTTTTTACCTTTACATTCTGCATAAATATTATACTCCGGCAGACAGCTAATCCAAATAGGTAATAATAGGGAATGCACTGACAACTCACTAGGCGTATAATATGTCACTTCACAATTAAAATTTTCAAAATCACATACTTTTATTAACTTATCGAAATTTTAGATTCCGTTTTTAATTTCGTTATCATTTTTAGTTTCACCTGTCCCACTGCTATAAAACTTCACTCACTTATTCACTTTTCAAATTAATAACCAAACTTTCTTAGTTCTGAAACCGCGAGTCACAAACGTGTTAAGAAATTATTCTAAATTTAGTTTATAGTGTGAATTTAATATAAGATAAAAGTTGTGAAATTACAGCAGGTACATAATATGCAGTAAAGAGTAGAACTGCAAAAAAGAGTTTTAGATTTCCACATTTTTCGTAATGTGAAGCCAATGATTTTTTAAAGAACGTTTCATTACACGACCAATTAAGATACCTTTTGATTATTACGTCAACTTTCGACTGTTAAATGAAAACCATTGTTCAATGTGAAATTATACGAGAACACGTGCCAGGCTCTTCAGTCACACTTAACCAAAAAGACTAATTGAAAATTAACCATAATACGGGGTCCAGACTTAATGTGACTATGTTTAAACATTTTACCAGGTTGGTTGCTACACGCACTTCCATAAATCGGATTAAAATCAAAAACTCTAAACTTTAAATAAAACAACGACCACCGGGATAACAGCACAAAGAAACATATGATCGATTAAATTTATACAACACCGCGCATGTGTTCACGCATATGGTGTTGCCAGTATCCGAATTAAATTACATTCTTCATTTTTCTGTGTAATCCTCTATTTCACACGATAAGTTTATGAAGGAATTTTTTACCCGAATCAACATTTTATTCTATAATAACGCAATTCTATCATTAAAATAAAAATGATTTTTCTAAATATTTTTACCAGTAAGGCGCTAGGCAATACTTATCCTATTTTATTTTAAAAATCACAAACTACAAATATCAAAAATACAATCGACAAAATATGGACTGAAATCATTGGAATACATTACCCACACCAGCTATAATAAGTTGCCCAAGGAATTGAGACATGTGTGCGCTTCGGACAAATCTCGAAATGACGTTCTGAAATCTTATTTTTTTTTAAAGCTATTTGGAAAACCATTTATTATAGGTAGGTACCAACTCTGTTTTGATAGCCGTCCTTTTTTTAATTTAATTATTTTTTAAAACGTTGTGCGCCCCATTGTAGAATTTGGCAGCCACCTCTGGTCGGGAGTCCCAAAATATCTGAAAAAAAAACCTTGACTCTGCAGAAACGGGCGGTCCGTTTGATAGATTCGCCTATCTTAACAAATTGGTTGCAATCTTTGGAGCACAGACGTCGGGTGGGAATGCTGTCCTTGTTCTACCGGTATTTTAATGGAAGATGCTCCGAGGAACTAGCGTCATTGACCCCTTCGGCACCGGTGCATAGTCGGGAAACACGCCAAACGCGCGCCCAGCATTTGCACACGGTTGACATTTGTCACATGAGAACGGGTCGCTTCTACGATTCATTCTTGTGTTCAACAGCTCGGCTGCGGAATGATCTGCCGACCTCTGTGTTTCCTCCATCCTATAACATGGGTCTCTTCAAGACCCAAGTTCACTCCTTCCTATCCTCTAAAAGACCCTCCACACAGCATCCCCAAAGATGATATAGGCCTTGAGGGAAATTATTTCCTCCTTGGTCTCCTGTGTGGAGTTACTGTAAAAAAAAAACGTTGTTATGTATTTCTATTGTATCTGTATGTCTCGAGCCTGTAAATTTATTTAAGTAATTTTCCTGTGGTTTTTTTTTCTTCGTGTACAATGTACATATTTGCCATAAAAACTTTGTAAAACCTAATATTATGTAGCATCCCATAATGAGTTTAATTGATAATTCGTGAGAAAGCAACACCGTTGAACGTCTTATTTAAAATTTTAATTAAATTATTCGCCTGCGAGTCATAGCTGAATTCAAGGCCATGTTTAAATAACTCCTAAACCTTGGAATAACAAAACAAAAGATTATGTTGACATCATATTTGCGAATTTTAACGTTTGAGTTTGACATACCGTATGCTGTCTATGGCTCTATGCTTTTGGTTAGGTCTTTGGCGGTTTAGCCTATCCGCCGATTGTTATAAATCATTCTCGATATTTCTCTACTAACCATTTACCATATCATAATGTATCGCATCCCTGTTAACGGTATGAATGTGCTGCCTAAAATTCTCACTCTCGTTAGCGTTTCACTACTGGCCAAAGAATTATATACAATTTTCAAAAAACTAAAGGAGAAGTTTGAAGATCGTGAAATAAACGATGTTTTAGTATTTTATGAAGACTACTATAACTGCGGCAAGTCACTTGACGAAAGTTGCACAAACCAAACGTGTACTGAACATTCTTTTAATAAATTGATCACTAGATTAAGCGCAGCTCGAGTTTCGATTGATTTGTGCATTTATATGATTTCCTGTCGTAAAATAATAGATGTCCTTGTTAGAGCAAGTAAACTTGGAGTCTCTGTAAGGCTTATAACGGATATGGATGGCATTACACCATCTAAAAGGTTGTATTATGCAGGTGAGTTCAAAATTGATTAAAAATATTATTGCTGATGAAACATTAGTGATAAGTCACAATAGTGTCGTGCTGCCTTATAATGATTTCCTATGACAACTTTTAATTATTGAAAATCAGTGCTAAACTAATAAGTCAACTATCAAAACTGCGGAAACTGAAAATCTATTAGATCCTTGTATGGTCTTGCCACGGAGAACTCTATTGTAACCTCTTTTCGGGTGGATGCGTTGTTTATGAGAAAATGGGTGAGTTACAATAGAGCTATCAGTGGTAAGCTTATAGTATGGTAACAGTAAGAGCACTGATTCATGAGTCAAAGACAGAAAGTCTGATTGTGTACTTACTATCCTCAATTAGACACAACCTGCCTCACAAAGTTGGCAGCATAATATATTGCAATCCCGCAACTACATTCCCATAAGTGAAGTCTTTGGATGCGCTTTGATTGCACTTTGGATTCCCTTCTCCTTCCCTACCACAATACCTTCAGCCTCACAACATTCCCCAATTGGAAATGCCATAGTCTCACTGGCTCCAGACGGTTGGGAGCAGTTGGGACTCTTGTGCGGTATTCATATAATTTTTTATTTTTTTTTGATGTTTGAATTCTGCTAAACTGTCATAGTGCACACTTATTTAGAACTCAAAATACTAGAAAATATTATTTGTATTTTAAAATTCGAATATACATAATGTATCAAAATCTTGATTATTTTTTTCTTGCATAGTATCATCATTGATTTACATTATATTTAAAAAAAATTAAATGGAGTTTAGCAAATTAAACACAAAAACAATTAATACTTAATACCTTTATTAATGTTTATATTATTATATTTATAGGTATACATAATGAAGATGTAAAGCTTCCAAGTCCATTATCCCAGTATTATATTTTTACTTACGGCAGTGTATTTGCAGGTGTGCGCAATGTGTTTTTACTAATTTCTTTCATATGTCTATATTAATATGAGCAAATTTTGTCAAGGTATTCCATTGCGGTACAAGAGATCGGAAAATTTAATGCATCACAAATTTTGCATCATCGATGGTGCAATTCGACAGGCAGAATTATTGGAAGCATCAATGAAAGCTGACCGAAAAGTGTTACCAGAACACAAGTGTGGATTTGTGATGTACGGGTCTATGAATTGGACGTCGCAAGCTACGACTGGGAATTACGAAAACCTGGTACTGACTAATGATGCAGCATTAGTTTTGCAATTTGAGAAGATTTTTAATGATATTTGGGAAGATTTTAAAGTGGAATCCTCAAAGACTGTAGAAATGCCAATAGATCATTGGAATGAGAATGGATATTTGTGAGATTCTCTTATCATAGTACTTGCTTCAAAATAATTCCATATTGTTTTTATCAAATTTTTCTTTGCAAAATATATGGGGTTAGTAGACTCATCCCTTTTTTATCGCTCACAGAATTTGATGCTACGATTACTTTTATGAATAGAGCTGATTTAGTTTTTTTATATCATCTCAATAAGTAGTTGTATGTGAATTTAACGATTATAATTTCTTTTTAAGTACAATTATTGTTTTTAAGTATACTTATTATGTTTTTAAGTACGGTAATACCTCAATCAGGCATACTTCTGAGACGGAAATACACAATAGCAACGTAAAAAACAGCTAAAACAGTAAAAAATTCCCCAAAGAAGACATAGGCCTTGAGGGAAATGATTTTCCTCAGGGCCTCCTGTGTGAACTGTGGAGTAACTGTAAAAAAAAGAAGCTAATCTAACTTGTAACTGGGTAATTTTACCTTCGTAATTCTCTTTATAACTAAGTAACTACCTTCACGCAGTTTCTTTGGGGGGAGGCAGAAAGAATAGACTGCCACAACTCTGTCTTGACACACCTGTTTCATTCACACTCATATATACCCTTCTATTATTCTGAGTCTTGACATGGTCCAGTTCAAGTATTTGATTTACTTGATTGTGCCATGTCTTCCTCGGCTATTAATATTCTCCTAATAAAATAAAAAATATGAGTATTTTCATGATCCATTATCATAATGGGTGAATGCAGAGGTAACTCAGAGACCCCGCACTGGAATGCATTTTTTCTTTGCTGTCTTGGTTTGTCGAAGACTAAAGTTTTAAATGGCTATTACTGTACAGATCGACATACTTAACTTTGCTGTCTTGGTTTGTCGAAGACTAAAGTTTTAAATGGCTATTACTGTACCGATCGACATACTTAACTTTGCTGTCTTGGTTTGTCGAAGACTAAAGTTTTAAATGGCTATTATTGTACAGATCGACATACTTAACTTTGCTGTCTTGGTTTGTCGAAGACTAAAGTTTTAAATGGCTATTACTGTACCGATCGACATACTTAACTTTGCTGTCTTGGTTTGTCGAAGACTAAAGTTTTAAATGGCTATTACTGCCACAGATCCGACGCCGCCAACTTTGCTGCTCTTGGTTTGCCGAGACTAAAGTTTTAAATAAGCTGTTGCTGTACCGATCGACATACTTAACTTTTTCCTTTTCTTGGTTTTTGTAGAAGACTAAAGTTTAAATGGCTATTACCTTACAGATCCGACATACTGCCTTTTGCGCTGTCTTAGTTTGCCGAAGACTAAAGTTTTAAATGGCTATTACTGTACGATCGACATACTTAACCTTGCTTGCTGTCTTGGTTTGTCGAAGACTAATGTTTTAAATGGCTATTACTGTACAGATCGACATACTTAACTTTGCTGTCTTGGTTTGTCGAAGACTAAAGTTTTAAATGGCTATTACTGTACCGATCGACATACTTAACTTTGCTGTCTTGGTTTGTCGAAAACTAAAGTTTTACATGGTTATTACTGTACAGATCGACATACTTAACTTTGCTGTCTTGTTTTGTTGAAGACTAAAGTTTTAAATGACTTTTACTGTACAGATCGACATACTTGAGATGATTTTCCCACGAAAACGGCGCTATAGAAGTAATCCAATTATTATTATTATCATTAACTCTGCAGTTGGTGACATTGCTAGTGTAAACACAAAAATCTATGTATTAAATTAAATCTGTTAGGTCATCGGTTCCTCCTTTGACTGCCTATGTATGTCAAGCTGTATGTGCTATAAAAAGTGGGAGTGTGGTATGTGCAAACCATTGAGAGGTGCTGCATCTTCATCACCAGTAGGAGGTGAGAAAGAAGTGTGGTGCATTCGGTTCACTTAATATGCCATAAGTGACATTTTGATATGGGAGATGATGATCTTTTGCTTTTATTTGTTTTGCATTAATTGTTTTTGTGCTTAATTCGTAGAAATACATTTTTTTTAAAAAACATGTAAATCAAATTTATTGATGTTATTACTAAGTATTTTTTGTATATTTTGGGCATTAACTATGTAACAATTTCTAGACATTTTGTTTGAAGAGTTTTATCCACTATGTACATTTGTTACTTCATTTTATTACTGTGCTTTTTTTACAACAAATGTACACAGTGGATAAAACTCTTCAAACAAAATGTTATTATTAAGTCCTGCAAGTATTTTAGTTTTTTTTAATTTTTATTATTGTGACAGCTGTTTCGGTATTCAAACAGATTTCAACTGTAAATACCTCACAGAATAGAGAGTCTATTATCACAATTACTTTCTCAGTAAATCAGTTTTGCCGGTAATAAACCATTTTAGGCACCATAATAATTGAGATTGGGTGGGGGTAAATAGAATTATATAAATACAAGCTTGCAATAGGCAAAAGCTAGTCACATAAATAAGTCGTCTCAATGTAGCCTAACAACAGTTTGAAAATGGCTTTGAACACCGAAAGAGCTGTCAAAATAATAAAAAGGTAAAATAATAACATTGTTAAATTTGATTTTCATTAAATTTAAAAAAAAATTGCTTTTCACTTTGAACAAAAGTATGATTTATTCACTTTTTATTTAAACCAAACAAGCAAAACAATTTTATATTAAATGCATAAACGTAATCCTATTATTTTATGCCATACTTGTGCTAAGGCCAACAGTATTTTCTGTGATATTATCAGTCCTAAACCTTATATTTTCTATAGAATTAATGTGTGTATGGTATTTATGTCTGTATAATGTTCCCAAACAAATATAGACACAAACATTTGTTCCTCTCGCTTTATGAGGGGCAACTACGAGTATGAAGATATATGCCTGATAATGATGACGGAGCATAGGAAAGGAACACCCGGAGATGCCTTACAAAGCAATGGGTTCTTTGCGTTACTAAGAAAACAGGAAGAAACAGGTGTGGTGAAATTTGGGTTTTGTTTTTAAGAATTTGATGATAAGGAAAACGTTATGATGACATTATTCAGGTATGAGTTATGAAAAATGTAAAATCAAAACGGTTTTATTAAATGTTAATTTTAAAAAAAAATTTGTACCATAAATTAGAAAATAAATTATTTTCCTTTTATTAATATCAATTACAGCAGTACACAGAAAATTTTGGGTGCAAACATGATATATTACAAGAAAGTGTTTTATACTATACCTAGATTGTTATTATTAGAACAAATGATTTATTTATTAATAAAAAAATATCAACAAAACAAATAATCTCAAAAATCCAAGCTACCTTCAAACTTGCAAGGTTGGGAATTACAAAGAAAGTTAACCATGTCTTTGATTACCCATCTAGTGGTCACTAGATGAAATGTAACTTTTTTAAACTTGTATTGACTAAAATACTGCCATCTATCGAAGGTAGTTTCAAATATGCAAATTGATAGCTGTCCCCCCATATGAAGGCAAATCTCGTAAGAAAGTTAATAAAGATTTTTTTTATAAAACGATTTATTTTTATTACATGAACATGTTTCCTACTATTGTAACGATAACAAAACACCAAAGGTAAGAATTCACAGTAAGGAACAATTATTATATTAATTGAGTTATGGAGTTGCAAAATCCCCTCTGGAAATTTTTGCTTGTTTAGATACATTCCCAAAAGTGTTTGAAATACATTGAAAGTAAATATAATATTAATATTTTTTTACTAAATATCAAAAGAATAATGTACGTATTATTATTTAGATATTTGGCAAATGTAAATTATTTTTATACTCGAGGTGTTCCAAACAGTTTAACGTGACTATCTCCAAACCGGGTTTTGCAACTCCATGATTCAATTACTATTGATTCACAATTTCACCTGCTGTTTTCCGAAAGCAAAAAAATTGCATAATTACTTTGCTTCATTATCAAAGGAAGTCGCAGAGGACAGAATAAGTTAAGACTTTTGTTTATCAGGCTATTAAATATTACAAGGAAAAGATGTGATAATTACATATTAAAATATAGATGAGAAACTGTGATATAATTACATACATAAATAAGATCTTATTCAACCAATATTACTAAAATGGAATTCACTCATCACCCCGAAGAGCCCTGTATTTGTTGAGTTCATTGGGGAACGTGCGAGATAATTCCACAAGTAAATGGGCCTTGAAGCGCTTGTAAGAATCGATCTTTCCCTTGACCTCTTCATTTTTAGTTAGTGCTTTTTCGATGCAGTCCTTGGTATAGAGCTGGGGATTTCGTCCTTGGTCAATATAACTGCAAATATAATATTATGTTTATTTACAGTTTAGTAATCGAATATCGGAAGCCTTTTTTCTACACTTACTCTACACAGGATGCCCTGAAGGAAATAAATTCCCTCAAAGCCTATGTCATCTTTGAGGATGCTGTGTGGAGGGTCTTTTTGAGGATGCGAAGGAGTGAACCCGGGTCTTGAAGAGACCCATGTTGTAGGAGGGAGGAAACACAATCATTCCACAGCCGGGCTGTTGAACACAAGAACGAGTCATAGAAGCGATCCGTTTTCATGTGACAAATATCAACCGTATACAAATGTTAGGCGCACGTTTGACGTGTTTCCTAACTGTGCATCGGTGCCGAGGGGATCAATGACGCTTGCTCCTCAGAGCATCTTCCATTGAAATACAGGTAGAACAAGGAAATCATTCCCACCTGACGTCTTTACTCCAAAGATTGCCATCCGCTTGTTAAGATAGGGGAATCTAACAGACGGACTACTGTACGCCCAGCTTCTAAAAGGCCAACTACTCTGGCTTCGATGGAATCCCCATACCTGAGCTGGTCACTTAGGTTTTTTTTTATTTTTCTTTCCTTTATTTTTTCCCACAGTTTTTAACATAAAGTAGGACATAGATTATATGCATTATTTTACATGCATTGTTGAAATTATAATAGCAAGAAACGGGAACCCACATGTGTGTGGGTAATATGAGTAATTTAAGTAAATAAGAGTACTAGAATATTAATTATTTTAAGTATTGTAACAGCAAGAAAGTCCAATATTTAATGGAAATTTTAGAATTATAGTATAAGTAAGCAGAATTTATTGTTTATAATTAGTAAACGTTGAAGTTATAGATAAAGTAAGCAGAAATAAATAACAAATATTTTATAGAAGTAATGTTTCAATATCTAGATCATTCAGCCATCATTTTATGTCTTTTACGTAGAAAGATAATTTATTTATCGTTTGAATTTCTTTCGGTAAAAGGTTGAATGTAAGGACCAATAAAACAGCTGTGTGTTTGCATTAATTTAGTGTACGATTGGTTATTGATCGGTTACACCAAGCATATCAGAAGCGGCAATACTGAGAGTGGAAGATACTATCAGTATCACCCTGGTGAAAGACCACCATTCAGAATTGAAACGTTGCTTGAAATGGCTTTTAGCCATGTTTGGTAACCAGATCTGAATAGCCGGGTATTTCACCGCCACCCTCTTCCCCTTCTCCTTCTCCTCCCCAATACCTTCAGCCTCACAACATTCGCCAATTGGTAATGCCATAGTCTCACTGGCTCCAGACGGTTGGGAGCAGTTGGGACTCTTGTGCGGTATTCATATAAAAATATATATATATCAATGGAAGACTTGTTGGGAAGATTGATTCCGTTAACGGAGACTAGATTGTCATTTCGATCCCTTTTAGACGTAATCAGACATGATTGGGTCTTTGAAGCATTAAATTCGACGAGGTTTGTTGACTTATGATGATTTAACTAACTAACTAACTAACCATCACGCCGTTTCTCCGCAGGGGTAGGCAGAGAGGACGGACCGCCAAATAACTCGATCTTGGCATACACCTCTTGCTTCATTCACATTCATACATCGTCTCATACATTCTCTTCTATTATTCCGACTTCTGACATGGCCCGACTCAAGTATTTGATTCACTTGATCATGCCATGTCTTCCTCGGACGTCCTCGGCTTCTTCTTCCATTCACATTCGCGTCATACATTCTTCTTACACTCCTTTCTTCGCTCATTCGCTCCACATGCCCAAACCATCTAAGCGTCCCTTTCTTAATCTTACTCATTACGCTTACATCAGCCTTGCATTCTTTACGAATTTCAATATTTTTTCACACGATTATACATGGTTTTACCACACATTCGCCTCAGAGATCTCATTTCTACGGCATTCAGTTTACTTTCATCCTTCTTCTGCCAATTCCATGCCTCACTGCCATACATCAGGGTTGGTATCAGCACTCCATTGTGGAGCTAGCTTCGCTTCTTTGGACAACTTTTTGTTAGTGCCAACCGCGTTCAGTTATGATGATTTACTCACATAAAATGCTCTAGTACAAATATAAAATTATGATAGACATTATTAATGAATTAAACAAGCACCATAAAAACATTTAGGTATATAGTCTACGCTCCTTGCAAAATTAGTGTAAAAAATTGTTCCCGAACGTTAAGTAGGTTGGGGGGGTGAGGTGGCTGTTGAAGTTCCCTGAATCCTTACGACCGCAAATGAACTCAACAAATGAAGTCGCCGCGCTGCACAGCTGGTCGCTGGCCACCACGGCCCGAAGCATTTGAGTTACTGGTGTAACTACTTCATTTGCTCCTTGAGTTTTTTAACATTAAAAAAGCCAATTACACGAATATTGATTATGGTAAAACCGATGAAAGGTTACACCATTCCTTTTTCTATCTTTTCCAGAACTACATGTCCAGCCATGTAGCCATTTAGCAGTTGTCATTGGAGATCCATACCCGGCGAGCGCTTGTAATGGACTGAAGCCCGTGTTTTCTCTTTGATGCCAATCGGCCGCATGTTGTTGCCCATATTTCGAACGCTAATGTTTACTCTATTTGTATACCTCAATGCATAATTTTGTTTTCTAAAACTTACTCAAAGACTTCCAGAGGTACGTGGACATCCTGGACCTGGCCTTTCAGTTTATCTACCTCTTGTAATCCAGTAATTAGCGATTGACTGAAAGGAGTAGAATAAAAATATTATATTTACATGTTCATGCTAAACCGAGTTCTAAGAAACATTGAAAAGGTCAATTGCTTATTAAATTAAAAACACTTACATTTTTTGATTCAATACACTTTGGCCTTGAGGCTGAAAATCACTAACAATAATTCTTATTTGCCTGACATTTTCAATAAACATTTCCAGTTGAGTCTCCAAATTTTCGAGCGGGGACGCCATCTTTAAGAAATTGACTGTCATGTGTCAAAAATTATCCATAAAGTTTGTTATTATTATTTTCATCTATGGCATTAGTTTATGGTACTCTGAGTGAAATATTGTTGCTGTTCTGACTCAACCTCGTATCTACAAAATTATATATTCTCAAGGCGATGAAAGAAACTGTATTATTTTCTTTAGCAGTTCTTTTATACGTAATAAATACAACTTAAGTATTAATTAAATAAACAAGATTATTTTTAAAACGAAGATATAAAATATTCGACATAGTTACAAGGTACAATACGCAAAGAAAGACCTCTCTTGAATACTCCTAGCTTTTTTAATAATAATTTTCTTGGAGGTTTGGAAGCTAGCCCACTGGAAACCATCTGGTGGGCAACTAATTTATTTATAATTTCTTCAAATGCTTTGTAATTTTGTGGCATCATTATTAATTATATAAATTGAAAATACACTTTGTATATACCACTTTACTTAAAATATATAAATATTTCGACATGTTTCGATAGCAATGCTATCATCTTCAGGAATAAATGAATACTAAAAAATAATTTCAAGTATAGAAAAATGAAATAAAATTTAAAACAATAATTTAAGAATATACAAAATATGAGCATAAACAATAATGAATTAAAGTAGGTAAGTAACAGATTAAAAATGTTAACGACAAAATAATTATAAAACATTGAATAATACATTTAAATTAGAAATATAAAAAAAATTATCATTATTACTATTAATATGAAAATAAATTTAAGAGATAGCTATTTTTAAAAAATATTTGATTATTTATTAAATTTAATTCGCTATTAACACTTTTTCTTATTTCTAAAATTTCAAATTTATCTAATTGTAAACCTTTTCATTCTATGCTTAGTAGATTAGTTAATATACCATTATCAAAAAATAATTTTAACAAAGAATTAAATATAATTAAACAGATTGCAATAAATAATGGTTATAGTAATAAATTAATAAACAATATGTTAAACAAAAAACTTAAGAAAAAATTTATTAAATCTTATGTATATCCACAAATAACTGATGTTAATAAACAATGGAGAAAAATATTATTTTTAAATAACAATACCGCAAATTTAATAATTAGAAACTTGCCAAATACTATCCAACCAGCTTTTTATACCAATAATAAATTAAAAAAATACATTTAAATAACAAAGATAAAGATAATATTTTGAATAAATCAGGAGTATATAAATTGATTTGTAATGATTGCAACTATTTTTACATCGGAAAGACTTGTAGAAATTTCAGTATTAGGGTTAAGGAACACCTAAGATGTTTAAATAATAACAACGATTCTGAATTTGCAAATCATATTTTAGAAACCAATCATTCGTTTGATATAAATAAAGGTTTAAAAGTTTTACATACAAATACAACTGGTTTACAATTAGATAAATTTGAAATTTTAGAAATAAGAAAAGTGTTAATAGCGAATTAAATTTAATAAATAATCAAATATTTTTTTAAAATAGCCATCTCTTAAATTTATTTTCATATTAATATTAATAATGATAATTTTTATTTATATTTCTAATTTAAATGTATTATTCAATGTTTTATAATTATTTTGTCGTTAACATTTTTAATCTGTTACTTACCTACTTTAATTCATTATTGTTTATGCTCATATTTTGTATATTCTTAAATTATTGTTTTAAATTTTATTTCATTTTTCTATACTTGAAATTATTTTTTAGTATTCATTTATTCCTGAAGATGATAGCATTGCTATCGAAACATGTCGAAATATTAATATATTTTAAGTAAAGTGGTATATACAAAGTGTATTTTCAATTTATATAACTAATTTATTTATTTTTTGGTTATTGCACATTCATTTAAGTAAGTAGGTATATAAAATTAATAATATTAACAGTATTACGGTAAGCCCTCAAATTTATACAAGGTACCTGCGAGCAATAATCGGCCCTAAGCTCCGTTCATTTCAAATACGATAAGGTCGATTCGCAGTTAAAACAGAACATGGAAATCATTGATACGCCAAAACCCACCGTCCGTCTATCGAATTTTAAACAAAATGAGGCTTAGATTCGTTCAAACCGGCTACCCTAAAGTCTCGCCAAGCGAAAATCCACCGTCGGCCTATCGACGTTCAAAGAACATAAGGCTCAGAGTGGGTCAAATCAAGTTTCAACACCCCCCCAAAATACACAGTCGCGGTTGACTTCGTACCGGCTTAACAATATTTCTAAAATACACTCATTGCTTCATCCACATTACAACATATTCTAAATACATACAAACCAATTGCAGCACTGCAATAGGCAAAACCTAGTATTTAGTAAATTTGCACCTCGCCCTGAGTGGAAGATACTTTCAGCGTTTTCTTCATAAGAGGAAGGTCAGGGAGTATCTGACTGTGCATACCTGATCACTATATGGCTAAAGCCATTTTAAGCAATGCTACGATTAAGGATGGTGGTTTTAACCGGTGGCCAGATAATTCAACACCCGTATGAATCAGCACAGTTTTTAGAAGTTGTATAAAGTCATTAAAAGTACAAATAAAAACAGCTCAAAACCTAATGTAACCTAACCTAAGTAAAAAAATATATATTAACGAAAAAAATTGATATTCCTAGGCTTTTGTCCGTTGCACCCAAAGGACGTGATTAAATTTTATTATTATTCTCAAATGCAAATTAATAATTTCATGCTTAGAATTAATTATTGAGGCATGAATTTATTTTTCTTTATTTATTCCATTATTTTAAATCATGGGTTGTTGGGTAGGTAGTGTAAAAAAAAAGTAAAGTGTAGTGTAGTGGACTGAAAAGTGTAGCGGTTGGCCCGTAGTACCTAACGCAGATGATAAAATTTTATTATGGTCTCTAAATTCTTTATTTTATGCTTGCAAACAGATATTTGAATTTATTTTTTTTATTCTTTCTTAAATTTAACGATCGAAAATCAATAAGTCCATAATATTGTAGCAAAATGTTCGCTGCATTTTTGGAATAGTTTTATTTTTTGTTTCAAATTTAACTCAACGCATAAATTCACACCTTTAAAATAGCATGCAAAAGCGATCCATTCAATTATAGAATTTTTTAAATGTTAGGTACCTATATATTTGTAGGTATAATAAACATAGGCAGGTACCTACTTGATTGTCGTCTAATCGTCTAACGGGTGCATTAGTTTGTTTTATTTTTATTTTTATATATTATTGGTAACAACCATTATGTATATATACAGGTATATTAAGAAAATCAAAACTTTTTAAGTTAAGTGGCTAATTTGATTCAGTTTCTCAGCCTTGAGATTTAGTTGGTTTTGGTCCGGTTGAAACGTATGAAAAAAGTCTTTCAAATTTGAATGATTTGAAAAACAAATGTACTGAGGTTTCACATATGCAGTTCACGCAGATTCGACCCCTCTGTAAAGCAAGATGTGGGAGAATGTTAGTCAAAATCAAACGATTTGAAAAATAACTCCACCGATGGAATTTATAGAAGATTAACAAAATCAAATTTAAATATTGATAACAATTGATTAATAGATATAGATTAGGTATTCGGACAAGTTTTTTTAATGACTATATAACGAACGAACTAACTAACTAACCATCAAGCCGTTTCAATATTTTTCATACGATCGTCCTCACTTTTAAAAAGTGTGCCAATTCATACATGTGTTGAATTGTCATGGAACCATTTTAACCAGGGTGATACTGAGGGCTGAGAGAATCTACGACTCTCGAACGAGGTGTAAATATACCTTTTTTTCTGTAAAATAGCCCAATATAAGAAAAAAATTGATCTATCTACACCTACTGGGTTTCAAATCCACAACTTCGGGGTCTGGATCAAAGGGTCGTATGTACGTGTACTGGACAGATGTGGTTCTGGAAACCTGTGTGCACAAAAACTGTAAATATAGGGCGCTGGTTCCGAATACGTTCAATATCTTCTGAGGATGCTTTATAGTAATGCCATTCTTCTGGTCTCTCGCACCCAGTGCTAAAGTGAGAGCACTGTATGAGGTTGTTCTCTGCCTTGATCCTGGTCCTGGCGAACCCGAGCAGGGCTGGCAACTCCTGACTAGGTAGGTCCCAGGATCCCTCAGGCAGAGTTCAGAGGCTTGGCGAGGCAGCAGATGGAAGGTTTCAGGTAAGGCGAAGGCAAGATAAGTAAAAGACTTGTTCGGCTCTTGAATGACAACTAACTCTCCGTACTAGTTGTTTCTCTATTTATTTAAAAAGCAAATGAATTGGTTAAACCAATGCGAATTCCGCATGTGGACAGTGATAAGACTTCTTATCACGGCTGGGTAATCGTTTCATCTCATTTTATTAACATCTTCAAATTTGGAATGAATATGCGTCTGATACAGTACGTCTTGACACAGTTGAATTTATAGTTAGTGACGTTACTAGTGTAAATTTTGTCAATAATAATTTTTTTTTTTATCAGTTTCTATGTAAAGGTTGTACATGTATGTGACTTTAGTAATAAATTACAAGTGTAAAGGATATTATATAGAGAGTGTGTAAGTATATTGCATATTATTATAATAAAAGTATAAAGTCACAGTATTCACAGTCCTCCTCACTAGGGTTTCCTGTTCTGAGGCAGCCTGCACTTTTTTTTATTAAATATTCACTTTTCTTAAATTGACTTAATTTTTAAAGATATTAATTTGTTTTTTTTTTTTTTTTTGATTTGGTAAGGCATTAAGGCATAGTTTCACAGCATGAAATTTAATATTCCTCCATCCAAAAGATGTATTAAATTTGGGAATAACCAGTATATTTTGACTTATTGCCCTGGTTGAGTATTTACGAGTTTGCTCGGCAGTGGAGTATTCAGACATATTTTTTGAAGGTTTAAATAAGACATTTTTTGAGTAAAGTTTTTGTATATTGAAAATTTTAAAGTTTTTAAAAATTTTACGGAGTTGTAACCTAAACTTTCAGAATTGTCTTAATTACTCCGTTTCGGGCTATGTTTAGCCGTTCTGTGTGAGTGCCCAAGGTAGATCCCCAACCAGTTATCCCATATTCTATTAGTGATTGACACAAAGCATAATAAACTTTTAATGTATGAGGCGTTGTATGAATGTGAATGAAGCAAGAAGTGTATGCCAAGATCGAGTTGTTTGGCGGTCCGTCCTCTCTGCCTACCCCTGCGGGGAAACGGCGTGATGGTTAGTTAGTTAGTTACAAAGGCTCGCATGTTGTCTGTAAATTTGATGTTTAAGAAAACATTTAATTGTCTTTGGATCATCACTATTAGCACAAATATAAGATTTCAGTGCATTTGGTTCCATAAAGTCAAAGTAAACGGCTTTTAATTTCCACCTAAGGTTCACGTTTATCCATAAATTTTATGATTTTTCAATACATGTTATTTTGGAGTTGTTTATTGAGTTAATTTCAGACCATCATTCATCTCAGTCTAGTTCCAAAGATTGAGTCGAAACATCATTCGACCCCTAAGAAATTTCGTAATATGTATATAAAAATTCGATTATCAAAATATTTCGATTACGCACATCACCAGTTTATTGAATAAATTTATGATTCTATGGATTGTGTGCACTTTACGCGCCCTTTTTGACATCTCAGCTGTGTTGTTTAATCTGTCAAATTTCGATACTCGACATAATAACATTTTTCTTCGCAACGATAAAAATATGGGTATAAGTGGTTTGATACCGTTTCTGGAAAAAGCTTCGAAAAAAGGAAATATTTCGGAGTTTTCTGGATGTGCGGTTGCCGTAGATACTTATTGCTGGCTTCACAAGGGAGCATTTGCATGTGCCGAAAAACTGGCACGCGGAGAGTATACCGATGCGTAAGTTTACTGCGATTTGTTGTATTAGAAAGGGATTAGTATAATCTCATATTAATCTACGAGTGACATTTTTAGAGCCTGTTTTAATTCTGTTCTAGACACATCAAATATTGTATGAAGTATGTCAATATGCTGCTGTCCCATTCCATCAAACCGATTCTTGTATTTGATGGGCGCCATCTGCCGGCAAAGGCGTTGACTGAACTCAAAAGACGAGAGTAAGTAATACAATAATTTATTTAGAGACCTACCAACTGAGTTATGTTAAAATATAATTTTTTTATTGAGTAAACTAGAAGCGGTCAATCTATGCAAGCATTGAAAGCACTGCCAACTCTTTCTTTTACGCTTAAAATACGTATTATTTGTAATTGTTAACCATTCAAATATTAATCCTACATTTAGTTCTGATAGTGCTGAAACCATGAATTTCCCCCTTTCCTCTTGCTATTTTCAAAGTTGCTTATCTAGCTCAGAAGCTCACCAACTACCCCTGGAATAAACTTTAGATATTTTAAACGGAATAGGTGTTTTCCGCATCTATTGCCACTCCATCCGCAACTTTACACGATGACAATGTGACTAAACATGTAAATTTTTTTTGTTAATACTTATCACCCTTTTACGCATGTAGCTAACATTATTTTGAAACAGTACTTAACCAGTGAGATTTAAAACACCAAACATATTTTTTGTTCACAGATCAAGAAAGACAGCAAAGAAACGAGCAGCTGAGCTCTTACGACTTGGACAGGTAAATTACTGCACCCTAAATTTTTACTCCTCAATAATAGGGTACAAGAATGAGTATTAACCTTTTCTATGCGTCAACAATATGTATGACTTTTCACACACGGGGGGCTAATTAAACTCTAGTAACTTTGCGACGCTCGAGTGAGCTGCCCGCGTATGGGGCATGTATATTGCGGCGCAGGGTTGCACTTTCCGCCGCTAAAAGGTCTAAATGGATCAATCTGCTAAACAGATATCTGTATAAAATGTTTCCTTCAATATTTGATACTTGATATTCGATACCAAGCCCGGACCTCATGTGTTAAAATGAAATGTTGAAAGAAGAAACAGCCAGAGATCCTCTATGAAAATAACACAACCTGCGGAATTGAACTATAGTTTCTGCATTGCTCGTATGCCACCTAGCTTTTCCATCGATGCAAGAAAAAGAACCTTGCCCCCTTACAGTAGTTATATTGGATATCCAAATCATAACACGTATTTAGGAAATGCTCTTACGTAATCACATGCTAAAAGTGCGTCAAGGTGACTTATTTCTGCAATTCAGATGACGCGTTTAATGCCGTCAATGGCAGTTGTTGCCGTCACTATTTCTGGGACATACACCAGTGACGTCAACTAAATTATCAAAGATGTCATAACTGATGTGTTTCTACCAATCTCAATGACGTCAATCACTGTGAACATACGAGGTTTGTTCAAAAGAAAAGGTGAATTTCGAATTTTTTCGAAAAGTATTTATTTATCAATATTCATTTTCTCCCCTTCAAAGTAATCCTCCTCAGATATAATGCACTTATGCCAGCGCTTCTTCCAATCCTCGAAGCACTTCTGGAATGCGCTTTTCGGTATGGCTATCAGCTCATTCTTCGATTCTGACTTTATCTCATCAATTGTGGCAAAACGCTTTCCTTTCATTGGTCTCTTCAGTTTCGGGAATAGGAAAAAGTCGCAGGGAGCCAAATCTGGTGAATACGGTGGTTGAGGCATGATTACGGTGTTGTTTTTGGCCAAATAATCACAAACAAGCATTGATGTGTGAGCTGGTGCATTATCGTGATACAAAATCCATGATTTGTTTTTTTACGATTCCGATCGTTTGAGCCGTATTGCTTCACGCAAACGTTGCATAACTTCCTTGTAGTATTCCTTATTAACCGTACGACCTGTTGGCAAGACTCATGATGCACCACGCCATTGTAATCGAAGAAAACAGTGAGCAAAACCTTCACATTTGATCGAACTTGGCGTGCTTTTTCGGTCTTGGCTCTTCTGGCCGCTTCCATTGGGATGATTGGGCCTTGGTTTCGAGGTCATAACCATATACCCACGTTTCATCACCAGTTATGACCCTTTTGAGCAAATCTGGATCGTCGTTGACGTCATTCAACAACTCCTGAGCGATACTAATGCGGCGTTGCTTTTGCTCAAAATTTAGCAATTTCGGAACAAACTTCGCTGCCACACGTTTCATGCCCAAAACATCCGAGAAAATTGCATTGCATGAGCCGATTGATATGCCAACATCCTCTGCAACGTTGCAACTCCAGGACGCTCATCGTCATTAACATCTTCTCGGCCTTCTGTAAAGCGCTTGTACCACTTATAAACACTTTTTTGAGACAAAGTAGACTCGCCGAATGCCACAGCCAACATTTTAAGTGCGTTGGAGCACTTTATTCCATTTTTAACACAAAATTTAATACATATTCTTTGATCCATTTTTTTTTCAAAAGTAAAAAATCGAAGAATACACAAAAACTTGACTAACCTTTCCAGTTGTCAAAAACAAACCACTAATCCAAAATGGCTGATAATGCTAACATATGTGTACCAACATAACAAAAAAATATCGATAATTGAATGTACATAGCCTGCGAAAATTCAAAATTCGCCTTTTCTTTTGAACAAACCTCGTACGTCACTTGTTTCATTGAGAAAAATCATATAAATAGAGAAGTTATCTTAACCGTTTGAGTGCCAAAAAAATCATATAGTTGCTTGTAAAATGCCACCAAAAAAGTGTTTTTTTTTTTAAATGTATTTTTTTAAAAATGTTTTTTTTTGAAAATACCGTAAATTCTTTGAATTTCCATGGATTTTGATGATTTTTTCGGTGTTTTATTAAAAAATATTGAAATATTTGGAATAAAACGCTTGTATAAATGAACACAGTATTTTATTTTAAAAAAAAAGACAAAAATGAAAAACCAAAAAAAAATTAACAATTGTGCTTTCCAGCACACGCCGTGTGGACACCCTTCTTACAATACGCACAAATTGTCGTTGATCTACGCAGCCCAGCACCATCTTTATTACTACAGACCACACAGTGATGTAAATTCTTTCCAGGAAGCTTCTGCAGTTTGGATTTATGGAATGAAATTGTTGGAGAAATATCAGCATTTTTTTTTGTAGATAACCATTCCTTTTCAATTGATTCAATTATTTTTGATGTGAATTTGTGTCTTGAAATTTTTTTGCCTTCATTATTGATTGAATATATTATATACGCGTTTAAAAGCATTCTTCCAAAAATATTAAATGTTACCTTTTTCCAATATTTCAATGTTCTTCTTTCGTCTAAATATACATATAATATTTTATCAGACTCGTCTATTCCGCCCATGTATTTATTGTACTCATGAATCATTTGTGGTTTTTCTTTTTGGGTTTCGTAGGAACCCCTATTTTTTTTCACTCGTATTACTGTTTATGGAAATTATAATAACCGGGTGTTTTTTGGTTTTCTTATCTCGATATGAACAAAGCAGAATGTCCTCACTTTTATAATAATTCGGTTTTCCAACTTGAGACACCTGTGCCTCCCGTGGTATGTCTTTCCTGTTTCGACGGATGGTTCCTGTAATATACGTAATTCTTTCCAATAAAGTCTTAGCCAGTTGAATGCTTGTAAAAAATTGTCAACAAAAATATGATAACCTTTGTCCAGGTAGTTACCAATTTTTAACAAATTCATTACTACAACATGGTCAAGACCAAATTTTTTTGTATCATACTTGTCTTGCTCTAATTTTGCTCCTCGGTAACAAAAAAATACCAGGCAGTAATGTGTTATGGAGTCACACAACATCCAAAACTTTATTCCCATCTGTGGTGTTTTTTGTTGGGGAGATATTGTTTGATTTTTGAGCGGCAATGAGTCCCTACCAATGACTCATCAATAGACATCTGGCGATTAGGGACATAATGGCGTCGGAAAACTTCATTGGCATGGACAACTAGCAAATTGAATTTTGCACAGGGGTCGTAATCTGGATGATTGGATGGAGCTAAGGTGGAATTATCAGTTAGATGAAAAAATTTCAAAATTAACTGAAATCGGTTTCTTGAGAACATTTGTCTGAACCATGGTATGCCCCTCGAATCTGTACACCAATAGAAAACAATTGACGGTCATCGTGTAATACCCATTTCTAGTATAAGCGCTATGAAAGCCTTCATTTCCAATACAGATACCGGTTTCCAAGCCTTTGCACGTGATTTGTTTCGTAAAGATTCAGAGGAGTTTTCAAGAAATTGTTGGGCATATTTGTTGGTTTCATTTTTTATCGTTGTTAACAGACTGACAGTAAAAAATAAGTCAATATATGATATTGGTTTAGAATCACACGGAGGAGGATCCCGAAGTCCAAGCGTTTCAAAAAAATGAGAATTTTCGGTAGAAAAATTGGTTCCGGGAGGTACATATGAAAATGAGTCATTTCTGGTGTTACTCTCCATTTCTTGGTCACGATCCGAAGCATTACTGGAAATTCGCATCCTGCGGTTGGGAAACACTGATATCTGATCACTGACCTCACTCTCATCAGAGCTACTCTCACTAGAACTACTACTAGAGTAGTCAAAATCGGTGCTCCCGCTGTCAGACATTTCTTAGTACTCGCTGGACATTATAATTTTTAAATTACCTAAAATAAAAAAATAATAAGTGAATCCGAATTTTAAACGGTTTATTACTTTCATACAACTATTAAAATAATATTACGATAATATTTACCAACGCCGCAGCAGCACACCCGACGTACGCGCGATTTAAAACACGGAAATCGACGATCGGCAATCTCCGTAAAAACACGAAGCGACGAATATCGCCGATTGGCATTCAAACGGTTAATAAACGAGCATTGTGAAAAAGTTATTCGGCCTTTGTTGACCTATATTCTATACCTCCACAAAAAACTTCTGCTGACAGATTAAAGTGTCGTATGTGTACCGGTGTTCCCTCTGAAATATAGTATTTGTATGTTCCGTACAGTATTTAATGAACTGTGTATTCCGTGTTCCGCCAAATTAGTTGTTAAAATCATATGTATGCTTAATTTAAAAAGATTAAAAAAAATTATTGTAAATTTTTATTGTGTTTAATTCGTAGAACACCATTTTTTAAAACATTTAAAGTAAATCAAAATATCTTAGTTTTTTTATTATTGTGACCGCTGTTTCAGCGTTCAATGTAGAAATGGGCAGATTCATTCATAGTAGTGAATCGATTCTAGTAACGAAACTAGTAAATAATGGTTTCGGTTTTAAAGACAATATTATGAGCCAAACAAAGATGGACCTTACCGAGTACTGATTACTTTCGAAATTCCCACCCGACTAGTGAAACTGACATCTTGGTCACACTGGGACTAATATGAACGGAATATCCCTGGACGTTGAAGAATGAATGAGAACCTCTGGCTAGTGTCTCGCAGTGAATCGACTAACTTGCGCCTTGCGAACTTAGTACGGACATACTCAATATCGACAAACCAGAGACATAGTGACTATGACTTCACAACTGAATACGGCATACATTTCGTAATTCCTCGAATTAAGGAATACGCACTGCGAAAGCGAATACGCGCTGCTTGGAATTACTGACTGGCTGACTAGAGGCTGTTTGAACGATCACGTACGGGTTTGTATGAATTGTGGCGCGGGATTCTATACATTAGGTAGAGACCTGCACACTGCATAATATCTTCGACGCACATAGTATCTGCGCCGTAATTATGGTACCGCACATTAAAAAATCGTAGGGTTGCAAGGCCTAAGCTAAAGAATAAAGAATTAATTCCTTGTTGAATCGAGAATCAGATCGAGTGGGTCTCGAAATCGAATTTATTAGTTTCATTCATTCATTCAATTTCGCCCATATATAGTTCGAAGCCATTTTCAAACTGTGGTTAGGCCACATTGAGACAACTTATTTATATGATTTTATTTTCCCTTACCCAATTTTTATTTTGATGGTGTTTGAAATGATTTATTAGTATTTTCGGAAAAAATCGATTTACTCGTGATGATTAAATTCTTTATTCTGTGAGGTACTTCCAGTTGAATTCTGTTTTCCCCGCTTTTAATGGTAGCAGATTTTACAGTGATGTGAATTCTATTAAAGCAATTAATTTCAATGTGTGTGGTAAATCCCTGAATTATTTTAAGGAATTATATTGTTTAGGTTTCGTTTACTAAGTGGAGAATAGATCATTTTTCTTATTTTATTTATTAACGTTATATTAGGATCATTAGTTATTTTGTTTATCTCTAGTTATTCCAGAATATTTAATCTAAGACTCTTTCTTTCTAAAAAAAAAAGATATTTTTTTAAGCTTAATGCTCCATTATAAGAAAATTTCACTTTTATGCATGTTTTTCTACTGTTTGAATATTGTTAATATTGTTTCAATAATTAATAATATATATTCTCTTAGATGGAAGAAGCCCGCTCATACATGCGGCGAAGTGTGGACATCACCCACGAGATGGCTCTGCAGCTAATAAAGCAATGCCGGCAGATGAATGTTGACTGCATCGTAGCCCCTTACGAAGCCGATGCGCAAATGGCATATCTGAACAAAATCAATTTAGCGCAAGTTATCATCACAGAAGACTCAGATCTCATACTTTTTGGATGTAATAAGGTATGAATGTTTTTCTTATTGACACAAACGGTCTGCATAGCTCTCGTTAGCACTCAGGTCATAGGTTCATTATGCTATCTCCCACATTTCAACCTTATTCCTTTGAGAGTAGCCCAGTCGAGGTTACCCACCACTTTCCCATCCCGGTATAAGTAACTTATGGTTATTCCTTCAGGGTGCACGTCAAGGACTCTAATTTTTTGGTTGAACGAAGCTAAGATTATAAATGATTCTAAACCCTCAAGTGTCCCTGCATAGCATTAGCTTAGAAGGAGGTTAGTAAAATTCCACAGCCCAAAATGGTTAGTACATACGTACGGTCGACAAAAGTGGCTCTAGTAACTATAGTGGCTCTGCTCTACTCGTCCATAGTCCGTAGATGAACATGGTGAGACGCGGAGAAATACTAAGATAAAACAGTAAACGGGAGAACCAAAATAGATTAAATAAGATTACTTGGGACGAGCCGTTGCCAGGACACCAGGGCAGTCAAGGATAAGGAAGGCAACATAATAAGAGTTTTAATGGTAGGTAAAACTCCAATATTATGTAGTGCCGTTCCTTATTCAGAATATTCCTTGGTGAGAATTGTTTGTTATCGTCTGGTGGCAGTATTGATGTCAATTGTGATCACCTTCTTTATGTAGAAGCGCCGGCTGGAGGTCGGCCCTCGCCCCGATAGCTTCTCCTTTTTACTCCAGAAATGGAGGGCCCTCGGGCGAATGATTGGTCTGAATAGTTTCTTCAAAGATGACGAAGTCCTCGGCTCCTGAATATTGGACTGTCTTATTTCTTTTTTATAATATCTTGCGAAGGTATTTTCACTCTGCCAATTTCCTTTTTCCAAAATTTCCTCTATTGGACAGTTTTCGAACCAACTGAGTGAAGCCACTGCTGACCTAGTGGTCCCCGCAGGGGCCTCAATACCAGCATCCCTAAGTATTGTCTTGACCCATCCACCGATGACTGTTCTAGAAGCCGCTTTTGTTGGACCTGATGTGGATATAAACAGGTTATCAGTATTGAGTGCCTCTTGTCTCCTGTCCTTTGAGAGAACACACAGCTTCTGAAGCCAAAATACAGGATCTGATTGATTTGAGTTTAATCTCCATCCCGATTGTTGATACTTTGCAGAATCTGTCTTTGAACCGAATGCCGGCCATAAGATAATATGATCATCCATATCAATAAAATGTTCCGAGGTTAACTACAAAAGTGTCAGATCATGTACTCTTCTTTCCGAACCTAACAGCAGTATGACTGCGCACCTTCTGGATGCTTCAAATAAGGTTATAGTTTGCGGATTATTAGTTTCAAGCCAAGAACATATCTGTCTCGGGTCCCATATTGTATCACGTTGCACTTTAATGGAGCTGTTTACTACACCCTTCATAATTTGCTTCACCACAAGATGGTTACTGAGTCTATTTTCATTATTTGGGTTGCATAATGTTAAAATAGCTGATTTATGCAAAGCTATAGTGCTAGGAGCTAAATCTAGAGATATTTTGAGATGTGCAAGGAACTTTGCCAACTGGGCTCCCATTGGATCTCTATAATTAACGTGGTTGGAAGAATACCATTTACGCCATCTAATCCACGCTGCCTTATAAGAAGCTAGTGTTGAGGTTTGCCAACCGGTCTTTAAGATCTCTCATTCTCTATCGGACCATCCTTGCAATGCATCATCCCAGCCCCAATTTGCTACACTTGCAGCTCCAGTTGAAGTATTTGCGGTGGGTGAGAACCTGTGGTGGTGTCTATCAGTCTCTCCAGTAGATACTTGATCTCCTGAGGTAGGCTCAAGGCTCTCTGCTTCAAGTCTGGTAGCCAAAAAACTTTGGTCCATTTGGGAGCTACTAGCAGGTAAATTCCTGTGGACTTGTTGAGATGAGCTAACAGCTCGGGGAATTAGACAAGGCGGTGGAAAAACCCACGCCAGAGGAAAGTGCCAAGGTCTGCTGAAAGCATTGTGAAATATCGCCGCTTTGTCTTTTCTGTCTATGGATACATATTGCTCCACTACATGAGCTGTTGAAGAGGCAAACAGGTCCACAATGGGTCTGCCCCATTTGTGAAATATCTGTTCTGTCGCAAGAGGTAGAAGGTGCCACTCCGGAAGACGAGTTCCTCGGGACAAATGGTCCGCAAGGCCGTTGTACCGTCCTGGTAAGTAGTGAACTTGCAGAGTTATATTGTATCTGTCTACTAGGGACAAAATCTGAAAAGTCAGATGAAGGAGACCCAAGGATTTCGTCCCTCCTTCGTTCCTCAAATAAGCGAGAACTGTTCTGTTGTCCGACTGTATTAGAACTGTAGAACTCCTCAAACATTTGTTCTGGTATTTTAAGGCATTTAAGATAGCAAACATCTCTTAGCGAAAGGGACAACTGCGCATCGGGCCGATAATACCTAAATAAAATCTTCAAAATCGAGGTTTTGTACTCCCCATTTTTCTTCTCCAAAACTGGAACGATTTTTAAGATTTTTTTTGTTAACTATATTAGAAGAGAATATTCTATGTCGGTATGTTTTGCTTTTTTTTTAAAAATACATTGCTTAGTTTGTATACTGAGCGTCTATTGATGGCGTTCAAACCAGGCAATTTTAACGATTTTTGAATGGTTATAACTCCTATAAGAAATAACTTGTCAAAAAAAGCAAAACGTACCGACACGCTAGTTGTCGATATCTACATTATGTTAAAAAATATTTGCCCTAGTGTCAAAATCCAGAGAGGAAAATGGGGAATACGTTTGTATGGAAAAAACGCCGCCCGGTTTCCTCTTAAATCTGAACATGATAATGTTATGTACATACATGCATTATTTTGTCAATCTAAATTTGGTAAATGTTTTTACAATATAATTATTGACTTCTCTAAAAGTGAGCACTCTAGTGTCAGCTAGTGTGAACTCTATTCTTTAATTGCACTTTAAAGTAATTTGACTACCAATCTTCATTCCTAAAGGCGGCGATCAAACAATACTTGTTGAAGTTAGAGAATAAATAACCTTTTCCATTTCAGATATTTTTCAAAATGGATCTGAACGGCAATGGGGTGTTGGTGGAGAGCAGCAAGCTGCCGCTGGTGATGAAGTGTCCCCTGGAGCACTATAGCTTCACCAAGTTCCGGCAGATGTGCATCATGTCCGGCTGCGATTACCTCGCCTCTTTGCCCGGCATCGGACTGGCCAAAGCACGCCAATTCATCAATGCTACTCGGGATCCTGATATACATAATGTAAGTTGTAGTTATTATGTCTTAACAGCACCTGTTTCAGGGCGGTAAGCTCCACGGCTTCATCCGCCTTAAGGACATGGGTTTGAAAGTTGGTACAATTAAATAGTATACTTATTTACACCTCGGCCCAGAGTGGAAGAAACTCTCTTATTGCTCTTTGGCGAGGGAGCATCAGTCGGAATCGAAATGTAACTTGAAATTTATAGCCATGTTTAGAAACCAAATCTGAATAGCTAGTACTTTCCCCTACTTCCCCTCCCTAATAATTCTTTCAGCCTCAACATCCCCCAAATGGGAACGCCATAGTTCCACTGGCTCCGGGGATTCAGAGCACTTGTACTATGAATTTAATGTTTTCCTGGTGGCCCTTTTTCTTCTGGTCTCCAGACTCTCCAGTATAGCAGGGTTTTTGCACTATCATCGGATGCACTATCATAATAATTGGATGATTTGTATAGTGCCGTTTTTATGAAAAATCACCTTAAGGGCGCTTCAAAGACCTAGTCATGTCTGATTATGTCTAAAAGGGATCGAAATCACAATCCAGTCTCCTTTAACGGAAGAAATCTTCCCAACAAGCCTTCCATTGATATGCTTGGTGTAACTCTAAGTGACCAGCTCGGGTACGGGGGTTCCATCGAAGCCAGAGTAAACTTAGCCTTTCAGAAGCTGGGCGTACTGTACAAGGTCCGCAGATACTTTAATAGTACATAACTGCTGACCCTGCACAAATCGCAAGTGTGTCCCACTATAGAATTTGGCAGCCACCTCTGGTCGGGAGCCCCAAAATATCTGAAAAAATCCTTGACTGTGCAGAAACGGGCGGTCTGTTTGTTAGATTCCCCTATCTTAACAAACGGATCTTCATAATCATGCATTACAAAGGGGTAATATTCTAAATAAGTCAACGTAGATACCTACCACGATACTAGCATGCATTTTAGTACCAAGGTACCTACCTCTCAGAATATTACAATAACAATCGGTTTTACCGAAACTCAATAATAATTATGCATCGTGTACACAGCCTAAATTATGAAGTTCTACGAACTAACCACAAAAACCAGAATACATATTTGTTGTCAAAAGAAGACAAAGATTGTAAATTATTCATAAATTTGAGTAGGTATAATTCAGTTAGATCAATTCTATGGTACAAAATTATATTTCAGCACATTAATAACCCTATATTGAATACAAATAGACTAGAGCACACTTACAATACTCGTCTCAATTTTAATGAAGGATTAATGATTCCTAAGCATAAAAACAAATATGGATTGCCTTCGTTTATGTTTTTATTTTATTCATTTTTTTAACACATTTTTGCATAAATATTTTAGAGTAATATTCTTGATAAATATTTATGTTTTTATTTTATATATTGTTTTTTTTTTTAATGTTTTTATTTTATATATTGTTTTTTTTTTAATGTTTTTATTTAATTTATTTTGTAACCTTGTCTGTAAATTTTATTTTTTAAATAACAAGCTCCCTTTAGAAAAACTACAAAAAAGTAGTTTATCGGGACTTTTTGAATTGTTTTTTTTTTTCTCTTGTAAAATTAAATAAAAAAAAATAAATAAAAAGAGTGTAAAATAGATGATGATATTGTTAAATAATTGCATGGTCCTCACGTTTTATGACTATCGCTTGTCATTCAGTTTTAATTCCTAATTTAATTTTGGGTGAAATTTTAAATAAACTGGTTGAAGAATACGTGGTTTTTTTGCTGAAAAACTGTTTTTTTTAGACTTGTGGGTATTTTCTAATTATAATCTCAAAATAGGAAATGGAAAAATGTTTCTGGCGTGATGGTGAAAGAAGTCTAAAAAACTAGTGAGTGAATTTTAATATGTAGATTAAAATAATGTTTGGTGGTACTGATTTAGGACTGTAAAACGGGCTTGTCATTCAACACCATCCTCCCGCTCCCCTGCAATGATCAGTTTGCGTATTTTAATAGCTGGGATAGTCACTTGTTATAGCGTTGCCTCTCAATTCGTTAAATTTTCGATACATTGAAGGGGACAGGTACAAGTATTTGTGTAATTTCATGATGTTTTTAGAATTATGAGAATTCAGAATTGTGTAAAATAATCCCTAAGTTTTGTTTTTGAATGACAAATTGTAAATGTGTGGTTTCATTTCCAGGCTTTGCGTAAATTGCCATCATATTTCAATAAGTCGCAAATGGTTGTGACTGACGAATATCGCGATGGATTTTTGAAAGCCGAAGCAACATTCAAGCACCAGCTTGTGTACGATCCGTTGCAAAGGAAACTCCTGCCTTTAAATAATTTGGAGGATGAAGGTAAGTTATTATAATGGTATTACATATTTATAGGTAGAGTAAATATTCATAATCTCTTCAAATTAAATTATTTGTGAATAATTCGGTATTACATGTGTTAGTTGTAAGACTCTAGTTTTAAGGCATAGTTGTACGTCTTTTTGCAGTATTGTATACACAATATGCACTTGGTCATATATATGTATTAGTTTTAAATAGGCACTAGGTTTTATATATGTGTTAGGTTTTTATTCTAGTTATGCCTACTTAAGTTTAAATTGTCACTAGCTATAACTTTTAGTTGGTAAGTGACTACCTATAAGCCATAGATGTAAGTCACTAATTATAAGTCTCAGTAGTTAGTCCCTAGCCATAATTCTTACTTATAAGCCATTAGTAATAAAGTTTAACTGTAAGGTATTGGTTGTATATGTTATTTAATTAATTGTAAAGCGCCCTTGAGGTGATTTTCTCACGAAAACGGCGCTATAGAAGTAATCCAATTATTATTATTATTATTACATTATACCGTAGTAATAATTCATGATCTCTTCAAATTAAATTATTTGTGAATAATTCGGTATTACATTATACCGTAGTAATAATTCATGTGGAACACTGTACTCTTTTGTGTAAAGGAATCATTTTAAAAGGGGTAGGTGTTAGTGTAGGTGTAGGTGTTAGTGCAGGTGTAGGTGTTAGTGTAGGTGTAGGTGTTAGTGTAGGTGTTAGTGTAGGTGTTAGTGTAGGTGTGGGTGTTAGTGTAGGTGTAGGTGTTAGTTTAGGTGTAGGTGTAGGTGTTAGTGTAGGTGTTAGTGTTAGTGTGGGTGTGGGTTTAAGTGCTCCTTCCGGATCCTGAAGCCGACCGACAAGCGCCACCTGGCGTACGTGCAGACCAACACCAACCGTCCCGTCACACCGCCCAGGGGCGTCACCAAGACAGAAGATTTTGAGGGCCCTATGGATCAATCCCCCCGGCCACCATCCTCCCCCGCCGCTCCACCCTTTTAAGAGTATTCTGTGTTATTTATCCTAAAAATAGGGATAATTCTTTGTCTTAGCTTAATACACTCTTGAATATAATGAAAACAATCACTCTATCATTTGTATTAGCGTCTTGCAATATATCGTGAGGAATAAATACGGTTAGCTTCTTTTTTATTTTCCAATTTAACATTAAATTTAGTTTTGATAATTTAACTGCATCTCTTTATATGATCTATAAATAATGTGTAATGATAGCCTGTCCAAAAAGAGAAAATAAATGTAAAAAAAAATAATAAGACAGAATAGGCGTATGTAGAGGCAGGAAGGCTAACTCAATGACCTGAGGTGATTTTTTCACAAAAGCGGCGCTATAGAAATGGTCCGATTATTATTATTATTATTATTATTACATATATATATCTGTACATAATAAGTTTTAACAATAATATTATTTCCAACTTCAAATTACACCCAGTTAACTAGAATTCACAACTTCAAAACTTTACTCTAAACCATTCTTAACAAGCAAGACCAGGTACACTCGCTAACATTCACCTCTAATAAAGATGAAATTTTGATTAGAGGCGAATGTTAGCCCGGTGACTAGGACTCTGTCAATCAGACCGATCGCCTAGATCGACTAGTCGCGCATCGGGTACCGACTTTCTCCTTTTTTAGTAAAAAGAATGATTTTTTATATGATCTTTACTATGAATCTTAATGTTTGTCTTCAAGTTTGCAGAAAACAAATCATGTATCACGAGGTACGCATGTAAAATGAACAAGTAAAAAATAAAGCAATATGTAAACAGTTAGTAATTGTCAAGCATCAACATTATAAAAAATATAAGGTAGTGTCTAGTGTAAGGGTCAGCGGTTTAATTAAACTTATCTGTTGTTTTCATGTAATGCCTAATTGCCCGATAAGGAAATGCTCAATTTATTTATTATACTTTATGCTTAACTTGACCTTGCTGATCCTCCTTTACAAATCGTTAATTGGGTTATTACGTTGCATCACTTGTGAAAAAATCTGCTGCAAGATTTGTTTACTATGTACATTAAGAATTGATGTACTAGCTCGTGCGATTGCATCGCATAGTACCTGCAAATACTTTTGCCAAAACATATTTTCATGTAGAAGAATGTATCTTTATGTATGTACGTCAGTGGCGGCTCGTGACTTTTGAGTGAGCTAGAGCGCTATGATTGAAAAATACGACGTTATTGATGTTGTTGAAGCTGAAAATGATTTTTGTTTTTTTTTTTCAAAATTTCAATTTTTTGTATGAAGATTTGTAGGGCAGTGCCCCACCATCATCGTATTTTTCAATCTTAATAATAATAATAATATTTTTTTATTTAATTTCTAATACATTACAAATATATTATATTTAATACGTAAGAGAAATTACAGGTACCTATTTAATATTTGTAAAACAAAAATATTTTCCAAATTTTCATGTACGAGAAAAAAGAAATATACTAAAAATAAAAAAATAAATTCAGAAATATTTAAATAGCGCTCTAGCTCACTCAAAAGTCACGAGCCGCCACTGATGTACGTAATATAGGATGTATTTTGTTTATTTTACCCCTTATCATTTAGTTTACTCAGAATCAAAGGGGCTTTATAACCAGTTGACACAAACTATATTCGGTTCTCAGCAGCACAAATATCGGTGGACGTGTACAAATATGTATTTCATATTTTCAAACAGACAAGTCAAGCATCATTCTGTTTTCCTCTGTGATGGGCAGAGAGGATGGTGCGCCAAACACACCTTTCTCCTGACATACACTACTTGCTTCATTCACATTTATACGTCTTCTTCTTGAGTCGCTTCCTTATTGCAGAGGATCGTGACCCCCCACTCCAAACTTCCTCATATACAAGGCTCCTCCACTCCTCGCGATTCTGCGCTGCTTGGAGAACTGCGGACACCAACGTTCTGGACACTTGCCTATTTTGGTCACTTCGATGCATCGGTTATCTTCCTCTGCTTCTCCTGCCTCCCACTTTGCCAGTGACCATGAGCTTCTCCAGTTCTCGGTTTATTATGCCTCTGTCACTCCATATTTTTTGCAATTTGCTCGTGGGGTCTTTTGTCATGTAAATCCTTCTTTTCACTTCTGTTTCACAACCTCCTTCGTCACTTATAGACGAGCCTAGGTACATGAAGTTATTCACCGTTTCTAAGTCTGTTAGGGCATTTGTTCTTACAAAGGTGTTTGCCATGTCGATCACCATTAGTTTTGTTTTGGCTTTGTTGATAAGTAGACCTAGATTAAGATTTTCTTCTTCTATTTTCATGTACATTTACAGGGTGGCCACAGACCTGGAAAACCGGGAAAACCGGGAATTATCAGGGAATTTTACCGAACCGGGAATTATCAGGGAAATGTCAGGGAATTTCAAAATATTTCTAGAATATCAGGGAATTCCAAAAATAAGACGATATTCGTTATTTTGCGATTTGTGAAGTCCCTAAGTTGTGTTTTATTACTGTTACTAGACTAGCGGCGTATGTAATAAAAGATATGCCGACAAAGACAAACTAGATAGGTAAGTCTTTTTTTATTATTATTTTCATAAATAGCCCTTGCAACATGTCAATAACCACCCGCCTTGGTTTATCCCCTATACTATTCTAGTAGGTGCGAAATCTGTAAAGAAAAAGCTAGCAAAATTTCGCGGTCGATATATGTCACAGCCGGCCTTTCAAATTCAGATAGTTAATGCAAATTCGTAAAAATAAGAATTGATTTTCGTGCTGAATCCTGTCGCGGCCGACCCTTTAAATTCAGTTAGGTATTCGAACTATTAAAAATATGGTAAATTTACGCCTAAATCGAAAATTTCGCAGCTGATTTCAGATGCAGTCGGTCCTTTAAATTTAGATATTCAAAGTAAATTCGTAAAAATACGATACATTTCCGTGTAAATCGAAAAACCGCGGCCGAAATCTGTTGCCGCCGGCATTTCAAATTCAGATATTCGAAGAATGTTTGTAAATATATAACATATTTCTGCGTAAATCGGAATTACGCAGCGAATTATCGTCGGGGCCAGCCCTTTTATTTCAGATATGCGATGTACATTGGTAAAAATACGATACATTTCCGTGTAAATCGAAAAACCGCGGCCGAAATCTATTGCCGCCGGCATTTCAAATTCAGATATTCGAAGAATGTTTGTAAATATATAACATATTTCTGCGTAAATCGGAATTACGTAGCGAATTATCATCGGGGCCAGCCCTCTTATTTCAGATATGCGATGTACATTAGTAAAAATACGATACATTTCCGTGTAAATCGAAAAACCGCGGCCGAAATCTGTTGCCGCCGGCATTTCAAATTCAGATATTCGAAGAATGTTTGTAAATATATAACATATTTCTGCGTAAATCGGAATTACGCAGCGAATTATCATCGGGGCCAGCCCTTTTATTTCAGATATGCGATGTACATTCTTAAAAATACGATATATTTCCGCCTAGTTTAATAAAAATAAATTACGAATTTCGAATTAAAAAACACATTTTGGTAAATAATCCATAAGCCGCCACGTTTTTAATAGGCATTGATATTGGAAATTACACTTACTTTCAACTTAATCATAAATAAACTTCTAAGTCGGGGCTGATGAAAAAATATGCACATTATATCATCACTACAGGATGAATTTTTGTATGAATTTTTTTATGAAATAAAAATTAAAGTGCCCGTTTTTTCACTTCCCCCTACTGAAATCGATGTTGTTTGTTGAAATTAAGTTGAAACGAAGTTTAATTTCCAAAATCGGTGCCTATTAAAAACGTGGCGGCTTATGGATTAATTAATCACATTTTGTATGAAAAAATTTTCTCCAGTATTTTTTTTGTTCAAAATTTCGAATTACGCATTTTTTCGAATTATCGTGGTTCGAATTAACGGGGTTCTACTGTATCAAGCGCATTTAAGCAATGCACGAATCCAGCCTTTTCTGGCATAGATGAAAATCGCGTTTCAAAAATAATTTTTTTAACGATATTCCCTTATATCAAATAAAACATATCAGGGAAAAATGTAGAAACTGCCCTGGAAAACCTGGAATTATCAGGGAGTTTTGAAATCCCTTTTTTGTGGCCACCCTGATTTATACATATGGATCTATTATTCAGACTCTATTTCTAGAAGCCTCAAGTATTTTATTCACTTGAACATTCTTGTTTTTCTGGGACTTTTTCTTCAATGCATTTCTCAGTCATAATATTTTCATCAGACATTACTTTCAACAAATATCTGGTGTATAATAATAATAATAATAATAATAATAATTGGATGATTTGTATAGTGCCGTTTTTGTGAAAAATCACCTCAAGGGCGCTGTACAAATATTTCTTAACTAAGTATGTGCTCAAAACACATCCTTTCTTAATATTATTTATTACACTCTTTTGTAATTTGGTCTTATACCTTGCATAATGCTTTTCAGCTATCTTATCATGATTTAGCACGTAGAGCGAATGAATGAAGAAAGGAGTGTAAGGAGAATATATGACGCGAATGTGAATGGAAGAAGAAGCCGGGGGCGTCCAAGGAAGACGTGGCACGATCAAGTGAATCAAATACTTGAGTCGGGCCATGTCAGAAGTCGGAATAACAGAAGAGAATGTATGAGACGTTGTATGAAAGTGAATGAAGCAAGAAGTGTATGCTAAGATCGAGTTGTTTGGCGGTCCGTCCTCTCTGCCTACCCCTGATGGTTAGTTAGTTAGTTAGTTAGTTAGTTAAACACTAGCATTTAAAGTACAAACCTTTTCACTGAGCATAACTTGCTCTATAAAAGCTCTAAGCTGGTACACACTGCGTTGATATGTAAAACCTTCAGTCAAGTGCCCTACTCACCGGGCTACCGACCAGCTCTTAGACTGTTTTAAATTAAAAACAACAATTAAACAGGTACTGATCCGGAGACATGCAGCAATGCGGGGGCACCCCTGGATCCCGATATAGCTTTCCAACTAGCTCTCGGCAATTTGGACCCTTTCTCATTAAAATGTTTGGACCAATGGCACCCTGACCACAATAACCCCAAAGTAAGGAAAAGTTTACACACATACCAATAAATTATAAAAATACTTGCATGTTTAATTTTATAGAATTTTTATGTCTAAACATGTGAGTTTTATCATCAATAATTTCACCGAGAAAATTAGTTAAATAATGTATTTTGGATGACTAAAAGTGGAAATTATTATAAAAAACATAGATTTTATTATCATGTCTTATCTCGTATTATTCTCCTTACACGTTTTGACAAGAAAGCAAATTTTAAATTTCGATTATTTTGGTTTTAGCCCACGGGCGGTAAAACAAATGGGTGGAATCAGTGTACCATCGCTCCTCACAAGAGCATTTGGAGCAAAGACTACTCGGAACACCGCAAAGCAGTCAAAGTGACCAGTATCAAAGACCATATGACAGCTTTTACCATTCCCACCACAAGAACCTTGATGACAAAACTAATTCAGCCGAAATGCGAGGATAATGAAGATAAAGGGTAAGCAAAGGGTATAAATTATAATTTTTTTAAATTCCACATTTTACAATTTTAATACCTATTTTTTTTTAAATGTGAATACCCCACAAAAATTCCAACTGCTCCCAACCATTGGAGGCAGTAGGACTATGGTATCCTCAATTGGGGTATATTGTGATGCTGAAAGTATTGGGGAGGGGAAGCAGATGGAAATCACTAAACACAAATCCATTTCAAGCAACATTTCGATTCTGAATGGTGGTCTTTCACCAGGGCGATACTGAGACTATCTTCCATTCTGAAACATGCTGCAATTGCATTATGCTATATATGTTTATATTATTTTAAATGAATTGTGAAATTGTGAAATATTTTAAATGAATTGTGAGACGATGTATGAATGTGAATGAAGCAAGAAGTGTATGCCAAGATCGAGTTGTTTGGCGGTCCGTCCTCTCTGCCTACCCCTGCGGAGAAACGGCGTGATGGTTAGTTAGTTAGTTAGTTAGTGAAATGTTAATGCTAACTTTTTTTTTACAGATTGACAATTGAAGCTCTCAGCTCCATATATTGCACGAAGCAACCAGTTAAAAAGCACATCATAGTTGCCGAGACTCAAGATTTTGAAACCCAAGATGTGATTAATTTAATATCTAAGAACCCCTTTTCAGTTAACAATTCCAAGCGTTGCAGTAGAAGTCCAGATACACCCGCGGATAGCTTTTCTTCTGGAGGTAGCGCCTCTAAGAAAAGGTGTTTATCTCCGGATAAAGGGGACTGTTCCTCCTCTCCTGATACATCCCCTATAATAGAAAGTAAAAATAAAAATCATCGGAAGATGATCGAAAGTAAAACATTCTCAAAACTACTTAGATTTAGCAAATTCCAAAGGACTTCTTTAGATGATAATAATGTAGTGCAAAGTAAATTTTTCAATTCTTTTAATAGTGAAAATAAACCTGTTGAAATCAAAGAAGAAAGCGGGTTGAATGTTTCCGGCATAGCTGCATTGAATGTCGATGACACCAATGTTCTAAATTCTTGTGAAAATATAATCAAAGATGATAGCGTTCATAATAAACAAATATCTTTGGAAGATTTTTCTTGGACTTCGTCAGATAGTACTGTGTGTACACCCATCGTTTCAATTGATTTATCTCCAGAAGGAAAGTCTAGCAAAGGCATTAACCCATTTAAAAAGCATGCATTATCAATAAGGACCAATTCAGACGACTACAATGATAACACATATCCACTGGAGAATCTTGTGACACCCATGTCTTCTCAGGCAAGTTTATTTCCAAAATTATTTTTATAGTTAAATAACTTTTCATGCGTTTTTACACTCTTAGGTCTAGTTGTCTGAACCCCTGTCAAATTTCGCATTATCAAATTTTTTACATTTGAACGGCCTCTGTTAACTGGCGATTCTCGGCCCATCAGCGTTTGGTTAAATTTTGTTTGTTATGCTTGACTGATTATTCAATGACTGATATAACAACCCAACTTATAATATGGCAAACCGTTGATGGGCCAAGAATCGGTGGTTAACGGTAATCGTTCAAAGGATAAAAATTTAAAAATGGCCCTAAATGCTGATTTGTGATGTCATTTCATCGTTGTTCTGACTCAACTTCGTATCTACAAAATGAAGATTTCTCAGGGGATGAAAGAAACTGTCTATTTTCCTTATTTTAAAGTAGTTCTCCTTTTATTTAATAAATACATTAAATATTTAAGTATTAATTAAATAAATAAATAAAATTGCTTTAACCATTAGAGTGCAGCCCAGCGCCATCGCGCTGTAAGCTTTACTTACGTAAATTGCGATGCAGCTCTATAGCGTTGCAATTTTCAGTGTGCTTTTTGTCGTCCTCGGGAGAGCATGTGTTCAATTTGAGCAACGTATATTGCGGTTGATAACTGTATTTATTGTTTATCCTGTTAAAATAAATACACCCGAAAGTGAATCGATATTTTTCACCATGTCGGAAGTTAGTTCTATTGTGGATGATCGTAATGTATCAAATGACAGTGGCACTACGGACGACGAGACCTTTGTTCCCATAAATGAAGACAGTGACGACGGAAGTGACATTATTGTACATCGCAATAAAAGATTGCTAATAGAAAGTGAATCTTCGGATTCATTTTCAAAAACACAATTGTGAAGTGAAATAATATTTTTTCTAATTTTGAAACTGTCAATTCATGGTGGAATTCCATATTAAAATGATTTTTAAAAATTTTATTTTTTATTTATTTTATTTTATTTTTTTATTTATTTATTTTTAATTTTTTTATTTATGTATTTATTTATTTTTATTTTTTTTTTTCTTTTTTTTATTCTTTTTTTATTTTTTATTTATTTGAATTTTTTTTTTTTCGTTCTTGATTAAAACAAATTACAAGGGTTTTTAAATATTTTTTGTAGTTGTAATTGTGTAGTTTTTAATTAAACTATAATATTTGTAAAATTTCATCCTTGTATAATTTAAAAAAATATCTTGATATTAAAAATTAAATAAAATATAAATAAAAATTGATTGATATTTTTATTGAATATTTTTTTTAATTTAAAAACACAGAATATCTGTAGAAATTTATATACATACTTGCAAAATAAGCGTAGCACTAATACGGTTAAAATAAGGAGACCTCTTGAGAAAAAACTCTTTTGTAGATACGAGGTTGAATCAAAACAATGATGATACATAATGGAACTTCTAACAACTAGCGCTTAATGCAAAATCAAAGAAAATTTTAAACTTATGTCATTTACAACTGTTTTTTTCCGAAATAAAATGAATTAAAAAAAACCCTCTAAAGCTAATTCTCTAAGAAAATAACAGAAAACTCTTAGTAAGTGCAAGTCATAAGTCAACAACTTTGAAAAATTATATTAAAATTTTATGTATGTATAAAAATTATTTTTAATCATTTAATGTTTTTTTTCAGGTATTCACTGATAATATGGATGAGGTTATACCTGAAACCCAAGATGTAATAATTAACAAACCTTGGCTGACCCGCAGCAGCCAGCCCATACCGAGGGCCAGCAATATGAGCCAAGGCAAGCATCAAAGTAAAACATGCAGAAGGCCTGGTTTGCAAAGGAAGAACTCGGCTCCGGTATTGTCGGCTCAGCAATCTTTACTGACTAATTTTGGATTTAGTATGAAGTGAGTAACAAATTTTACATTCGTTTGATTATGAATTCAGAGACCTGAAAATTTTGCTTTATTTTTTGGGATGAGTGGTGTTATTTTTTAGCAAAACGGTGCTGTTTTGTAGCAAAAAAAAGTGGCATATTTGTGTTACGTTTTTTTTTTTGAAAATCGCATAAAATAATGACAGTGGGTACCTGTCATTTTCAACATGAAATTACATTTTATGGCTGTGCAAGCTTGTCAAAACCATATACCATACACATAGCAATATTTAAAATGTACTATATTACTTCCTTATTTTAACATACATTTTTTCAAGAATATTGCATGAGAAATACAGTGAAATTTGGTTATAATGATCACGGCATTAGTGAGTTCACGGCTATAATGAGCAATGACCCAATGATATTTTGATTCAGGCATATTTTCATACATTGGCGGTTATAATGAGGACTCTTCACTGATATACCGTACAAATAATTTTGTAAACTCTATTTCTAGATGCATACATAGATCGTTAAGTCTAGAAATATATAAGTAAAAACAGAGGTGGCGGTGCCGGCGAGCAGGGTGGCCACTGGCCGGAAATTCTTTAAACCCCATTAGGGACGAATTAATATTTTTATTGTACTACCTGTGCAATATTGTCGTCAATGTGAAACATTCCTATCCACCGGTCATATAAAATCTGCGAAAGTCATGTGAAAATTGGACTTTGCAATTTTGTTCCCTTTTTACATCTTTTATATTACTACTCAACGTCAATTTGGTTTTAAAAAGCAATAAAAATTACCTGTATCCCTACATAGGGTAACTTTATGACAGTTATGCACAACCTTTTTAGCAGAGGCTTACCTGTTTATCAAATGCATCTCGTGACCTGCAATTGGATTTTTTTTTTGAGTGGGAAGGGGGTTGAGATTGAAATTCATGATTTCACATTTTTGGGGAATTTTTGATTTTCATGCGGTACAAACCGGTTCTTTGAATTTCGTTCCATTTGGGACATGCGGTATGGATTAGCAAAAATTCAATAAAAAAAGTTCTCACCCAAGGGTTTTCAAGAATTTCCACAAACATTTTGATTTTTCTCTATAGCCGTACGAAATTGACATGCGGACTGCATGAATTGGGTCGTGGATTGTGCATCACTGGTTTGCAACAAGTGAGAGTACAACCGAGACAATACGCGCAAGCTTTAAAATTATCGACAATTTAGTGATATTTGTCTTGGAAGCCTCGAACCAGGTGATGAGATTTATAATGCATCGAGTGTTTTGAGGAGGAAATTGAGAAGCATGGAAGTAAACTCTTTAAATCAATCATTGATTAGAAATTTTATCTATATATTTTGAGTATATTTTTGTCTTTTTTTTTTTATTAAGTAAACTTGTATTTTGAAAATATATTATATATTAGTCAATACATTGATAGTAGGGGTAGGTTGGTAGGTATATACAATTTAAAAAAACCTATTTATGATATAATGAGTAACGGGTATAAGGAGCAGATTTAGTCGGTCCCCTGGTGCTCGTTATAACCAAGTTTGACTGTAATACATTTTACCTGAAAATTGAAATTTCACTTGAAAATAGCAAAATTCGCGTAAAAATTACGAATTTCACACAAAAATTCTCATTATTACAAATGCGAAATTTTCAGTTCTCTATGCATTCATCATGATCACGGCGCTCCATCCCAGATGGGATTTGGCCCCCTCCACAAATGGCTGCGGTTCCTCTCCATTCGCTTCTTCCCGCCCTATTCCAATCCTCTTCCACACAGTCACCACCTCTCCCTCGGTCTGCCTCTGGCTCGGTTCCACCGAGGCTTCCACTCACAGTCTTTGGGACCTACAGAATCTTACAAATATCTCATGCCCTATTAGATTTTCGAGTTCATGATTCATCTTTATACTGTATAATCCATTTTCTCGTGTAAGTCCAAAGATTTTTCATAGTATTTTATGCTCAAAGACTGCTAATTGGGTTTTTTCAATTTGGGTTAGGCACAATGTCTCACAACCGTCGACAACAATTGCTCTTATTTATTTTAGTATTTTAAATAAGCAGTTTACTTTGTTTACCAATTGTTTTCGACCCCAGTAGTTTCTAATTATTAATTATTATTGATTAATTACAATTGTTTTCGACCCCAGTAGTTTCTAATTATTAATTACAATTGTTCGTGAGACCGTTGAATCTTTTTGGTACAATTATTTCAAAGACAAAATGTATTGTGAATGTGTTTTATTTATCTATTTGCAGATCTCAGCTTAAGCATTGAAAGCTTTTCATTGTTGAGAAGGTGCCTTCACAGTTGGTCTTGCTGTTTCTTTACTATGAAGATTTATTTGATCTAAAAACTACCTGTTCTTGATGAATTCGGGCAGGCCCTGAAGTATTTTGAGAAATGTATATTCATTTTATGCTCATTTGTCATAAATTTTTTTTAGTAATAGAAATATTTATGAGTTACGTATTACGATATTACAATGAATGGTGTTATTATTAATAAAATTAATAAGAATTATTTTATGTACACCACTGTTTAATATGTAAGTATCAGCATGAGTGGTGTACACAAAGTAATTCTTATTAATTTTTATCTAGTCGAAAAAATGTATTTGGATAATCATTTCCCAGATATGTATTATGTAATAATACTACTTATGCGTACAATGTGTCTGGGGGTAAAGGCAGTAACTTCTGGAGATAATTCTACATGATATAAATACAAGTAAAAAAAAAAAAAACTTATTTCGAAATTCCAACATATTATGGTACTGTTCAGCTAAAAATGTTTAATTATTTGTAAGATAAAGAAAACTCTTCCTAAGCCAAAATAACAACGGAATTTCGAAAAAAGCTATTTATTTAGCCCTGGACATCCTGTATAATCACATTTCACAGATTCTGTAAAAACCAAGTGGTGGGAGAAGCGGCTCGGTTTAGTCAACCGGATCACTAAATCAGGTCTTTGTAGTGTACCGGTTCGGTGATCCGGCTCGTTTTAACGACGATTTGCTTCCCCCCGCGCCATGCCCTCAACCCTCGCTCCCTTGGCCCTCCTAAATACGTCCTTAAGACGCTCTTACACATTACTTTTTTCGTCCAGTTTTCATGTGGATTGTCTTTACAGAGAGCTGATTTAGTTATCCGGCTCACTAAACCGAGCCGCTTCGCCCACCACTACAAGCAACTAATTTCATCTGTTGACAACTTCACTCTACTGCCTTGACCGCTGGAATGCCAAGTTTTCCGCAGAGAATATCTAATCCCTAGCGGATAAGCTATCAGCTCATCCGCACTTGACTCGATTTTATGGTATTTTGAGCTTTAAAAAATGCTCCTAGCATACTAAAATATATTTTAATCTCTTGGCAAGGAAATAATATATCTTCATATTATTCTATCTTTTCATTTCGTCACGTGCAAACATATTTATTTTATCTTTGAAAAAGCGCTTCGCCATTGTAATTGGTGAAAACAAAAAATAATTATGATTTTTAATGTATCAATGGCGGCTTGTGACTTTTGAGTGAGCTAGAGTGGTAATATTGAAAATTACGACGTTATTGATGTTGTTGAAGCTGAAAATGATTTTTTATTTTTAATCATTGTAGAAAATAATATTAGCATAACCCAAATGAAATATGAAAACGGAAAAAAATGACAGAAAATAAAAAGATTTCAGTCGCATCTGGGACTCGAACCCAGGTCCTCTAATTAATCCTCAATATTATTTTCTACAATGATTAGTATAAAATGATTTATATAAAATTAGGTTTTTAAATCTCAACAAAAATAATTAATAAGTAAAAAATTGATTTTTATATTTTGAAAAAGTCAATTTTGTATGAAGTTTTTTCAGTTAGGTGGGGCACTGCCCTAACCTGGACCTAACTGAAAGGAAAAAAAAAATACAAGTAATTTTTATTTTTGAAAACATTTCAATCTTTTTCAGCTAAAACAACACCGATAAAGTCTAGCTCACTCAAAAGTCACGAGCCTCCGCTGCTGTATATTTATTTAGAGGAAAACTATCATGAATTTGGCGATAACTTGGCATAATGCAACTTTTTTCCCATATTATTTAATCATTTTATAAGTATTCACCAGTTTTAACATTAACTTGTGTTGACTTTTCTGATGATCCTCCGTTGTTTACCTGATGATTCATTAAGAATTCCATTAATATATGTCATCGAGAGGAAATCCAAACATTTACGATAGCTTCCTTATTTATAAAGTTATTATTAGAAAATGTATATCAATCATTTTATTTATTTACATATATGTTAATAGTGTTTATGTTCATGTGACATCCGTTATAATCTGCCATAAATCATATTTTGTTCAATCCGGTCTCCAACCACTTTTTTTCATCACTTAAAAATATGTCAGATATTTTATTGTATTTGGATATAAATTCACTTAGATATCATTGTTCGCCATGCAATACTGCGAATGTGACAATTATTCTAAAAGTGATTTTTTAATAACATTCGATTCGAAAACAAGTTCTTAGACTATGTTCATCTACACTTTGACGAATATGTATTTGTTCAAATGTTCGTTTTTTGGACAATATGTAAAGGTGGCAACCGACTTGCATTTATTTGCTCATCTCGAGCAATGTGCACGTTCGTTGCGAATATTCGGCTCGGCCGTGCTCCACACTCTCAGTCGAAATGACTGACATGGAGTTTGTGTGTGCTGCGTTTCTTTTAATCCGATACTGCTATTTAACAAAGAAAAGAAAACATGTCTGAGTGACTTTGACTTTTGAGTGAGTGACTTATGCAAAATAAAAAATTGCAAAAAAAAATTTACTTACACCAATAAACACCTTCCCGCGCGAAATGCGCTTGCGACGATGCTCGCAGCCAGCAACTTACATGTTGTGTCTAATGGTGAACATTTACAAAGGGATTCGCTTTAAAACCGCCAGCCGGGGAGACCATACTCGGCCGTGAGCATTTCAGCTCGCTGTATTGACATGGCAAATATTCCTGTTGGAACATGTTCACAACGAACGAATGCTCAAGTCACTCGCCACCATAACATTGCTTATGTGATTTCCAAGGATAATACCGCATATTTGTTGTGGTTTTTGTCCTGAACAGTTTTTTTTCATGCCGCATTCACGGTATTTCATTTCACAATACATACCCTTTTTCTATTATTTATTTCCAAAAGATTATAAAGCTTCACATTTTAATTTGTACATACTTTCAAGGTTATTTAAAAAACTCCTACAATAATAATTAACAAACGTATTTTGTTTATAATGCAATCACAGGAAAGTTCAAAGAATTGATTGACAAAAATGTACGTACATACTTTTTTTTTTGTGTATACGAGTATATGTACTGTACATACATTTTATTAACATACGTACGATAATTACTTGGAAGTTTGTGAAATAAACAATAATGATGAAAGTCCCTGTCCTTCCTTGTCATGTTTTGCGACATTGCTTAAGGTTAGGTAGAATGTGATGTTTTTTATTATGATTAATCGATAAATAATTAAAATTGTTAAATATGTTTGTCACCAATGTGCCTTTTTCAGTCACATAATTTTATTTTAAGATTTTGTTTTTTTTTCTACTGTTTTTTTAATAAACTTGATTATAACCCGGATTACAAATTATTATTTTTTTTTATATTAAAATATAATGATTTATTTATTCTTTTAGTATGAAATTATTTTTTTATTGCAGCGTATTTATATATGTATTTGTACATACATATTACCTATGTATGTTACCAAAACAACTTGTCAAATGGACAAACATATTAGCAGTATAAACTAGTTTTGTCGATTCTTTGATCTTTAGCATTTCATCATTTGCGTTTTAACTCTGAAAATCACGTGAGATTTAGTTAGTGCTTCGGGTTACGTTAGGTTACGCCCTGACCCTAAACTACGATATTAAAACATTGACTCCTGGGAAGTATCGAAAAGTGAATATAGGGAAGAATCCTAAAAATTTGTTGGGTGAACAGAGATAACAGAGTAATACTCTCCAATTTGGGAGGCGGATATGGGCATCGCCACCACGAGAACCTTTAATTGGATAACCAACTCCTCTGCCATAGATCATCCCAAATGGTTTTCTATGTTTGGTGACTTAGTAGGGGCGTCCGGGTTCATGGGGTGATTTATGTCCAGATGTTTGCAGCTTTGCATCTGTCCACCAATGTGAGCCAGATTGGGAGAGGCCGGTTGAGCGAGACCCCTTGACTTCTCCAACCGGACTCTCGACCCATCGCCTTTGCATCGCAATAAAGGGGATGGATTAATACGTTTATCACCCCTGGACACACTGACACCTAGATTCCTACCCACCCCTCATACATTTTTCCTTCCAAGTAGTTCCTCTCCTTCCTTTCCTTAAAAAGACCATCCACACAGCATCCTCAAAGATGACATAAGCCCTGAGGGATATTTATTTTTCCTGTGTGGAGCTAATGTAATTTAAAAAAGGAATATTATAATATATATTAGATCACTGATAAAATAATTGTCTTTTTGGCTGTTAAACTCCAAAGAGAATACACAGCGTATAAACCAATATAAATGTGTTTTGGGCGTGTCTGTGTGCCTCAAGTATGGACAATTTTGTCTTCAGGAGAAATTAATCAAACATTTTTAGAGATCAAAATTCTTTCTTGAATAGATAATCAATTTCATTAGCCTGTCTGATTCCTAGGAATCGAAAGGTATTATGCACATTGGCGTCATCAGTTTTCTTTACAATCTGTACAGAAACGAGGAGTCCATCTGATATATTTCCCTATCTTAATAAACAGATTGCAATCTTTGGAGCACAGTTGTCAGGTGGGAATGCTGTCCTTGTTCTACCGGTATTTTAATGGAAGATTCTCTGAGGAACTCGCGTCAATGATCCCTTCGGTACCGTTGCACAGTTGAAAAACACTCCAAACTCGCGCCCAACGTTTGTACATGGTTGATATTTTTCACATGAGAACGGGTCGCTTCTACGACTCGTTCTTGAACAGCTCGGCTGTGAAACGATCTGCCGGCCTCTGTGTTTCCTCCCTCCTACAACATGGGTCTTTTCAAGACCCAGGTTCACTCCTTCCTTCTCCAAAAGACCCTCTGCACAGCATTTTGGTTGATCCCAATAATTACCATTGTGAATTTTGAAAATAATTTTTTAAACCATATTTTTAATTTACAACCATGAATGAAAATAATTATATTCTGGTCATAGGACAAATTGGTTTTGCGAAATTCGACAAAAAAATTGCCCTATACATCATTTCATAGTTTGCTAACCCAAATAATACTATAAATGATTTATATGTAAATACTATACGAGTAGTTAGGGAAATGTATAAGGTTTCTAAAGACAAAAATTGTCAAACTGTAATATTTTAAATTTTAAGAAATGCATTCCAAATTGTCTGAAAATACTGCTTTTTGAAAACCAGTAAAGGCAATTTTGAACATTTTACCTAAAATTGCTGTACGTATTTCCTGCAAATATGCGAAATAGTATCATTTCCGATATCGACAAATGAGATATTAGCCTGCAACCGGGTTCAAACGCTGAGTAACATTTCTGATCGACCAAGAAACGGAATAGTTAAACTAGCAGACAGCAGAACAAGGAACGGATTACTTATGTCTATTAAAAACTACAACAAAAACAACCCAAACAATAAACTCAATGCAGCGCTTCTACAATACTCCACTGATGAATCACCAGTCTACGTCTGCGAACACCGGTTATCGCCGGTGAACAAGGAACTGCATGCTGCCCTCCGAAAAGCAGCAAAAGAAAACCTATACATGTTCACTTGGATAAGGAATGGACGCACCTGCGCTCGTAAAAACGAGAACTCTCCAGCTGTCCTTATTAATAACATGGAATCTGTATATAATCTGTCACCCTCATGCTTTTCGTCTCATTCACACCTACCTGATCTACTACTTTGTTGATTCTTTCATACTTTCTCTCATTACTTTACATCTTTCATTGTTCATATCTTTCTTTTTCGCTTTTGTTTTTTTATTTTATATTTTATTCAGTTTAATTTTTTTTGCTTTTCGTTAGTTTCTTAAATCATCAAACATGGCTTTCTCTTTATACTATCAAAATGTGAGGGGCTTGAAAAGTAAACTGAACAACTTGTATTGCGAAATCCTAAGCTGCAACTATGATGTTATTTGTCTCACTGAAACATGGCTTGACTCTACCATTTTGGATAAAGAATTAGTTGACAATCGCTACAATGTTTTTGGGCAGGACAGAGAAAAATCGTCATCTGTTAAAAAGAAGGGAGGAGGAGTGCTCATCACTATTAAAAAGAGTATCAGAACACAACTCAAAATCTACGGAAGATATCTGGGTTAGCATGAAACAGCACGCGAGGCAAGCTATTATGATGTACGTTACATATTTGGCACCTGACACACCTATAGATTCGTACACTGAATTTATGCATAAATGTCAATCTATACATTCCGGACTACCACCAGAGGATATACATATACTTAATAGTCGGTGATTTCAACTTACCCACGATACAATGGTCTACACATTCTAGCGAAAATCAAGCCACACCTATCTCTTTCCAAGGACATAAAGCAACCGCTACACTATAGACTACCTCCATTTTACATGTCTCAATCAATTCAACCAAGTATTATAATATTACTAACAGACTTCTCGATTTAGTAATATCCAATAGCGAAGTAAAAGTACAAACTGCCACTTATACATTATCGAAAGTTGATTCCTACCATCCTCCCTTGGAAATAGACATAATTCTTCTAAATCTAAAATATTTACGAGATAATCCTGATCACATAAAATTTAATTTTTAATTATTAATTATTTTTATTGAGATTTAAAAAACCTCATAATGTTAATATTATTTTCTTCAATGATTAAACATAAAATTTAATTTCAGAAAAACGGACTATAATAAATGCAAAGAACAGATCTCACAAACCGACTGATCCGAAATGAAAAACCTAGGCTCTAACGATGCATTACTATATTTTTATAACAAGATATGGGCGGCAATCGAAGACCACACGCCTCATTTTTCTCAAATTTGTAACAACAAGTATCCAGTATGGTTTAGTACACCTCTTATTCATCAACTGAAAGAAAAGGAAAAATTTAGAAACAAATAGAAAAGATTTAAAAACCAAAAGGACTATGACAGTTTCTCCATCCTACGAACAAAAGTTAAAACTAACATTAATGTATGCCTTCGCTCATACATATAATCTATTGAAACCTCTCTTCCCAACAACGTGAAAACCTTTTTCACTATAATACGCTCCAAGAAAAAAAATCCAAAATCAATTCCGAAAGTAATGCGTCTCTATGACAAAATCTCGAAAACCAGTGAAGAAACTTGTGAACTCTTTTCAGATTATTTCTCCTCAGTATTTAATTCTTCCACTAGAGCAACCATAACAATCCCCATGGTTTAGTAATTTTTCTCTCTCTAATATTCAAATAACTCTTGAAGAAGTCAATATCAAAATCAAACCTCTCAATGTCAATAGAGGCCCCAGACCCGATGAAATTCCTACTCTTTTTATTCGTAACTGTGCCGACGAACTGTACAAACCATTACATGACATATTCCAAAAATCACGTAAAGAAGGCATTTTTCTAGTTAACTGGAAAATCGCTCATATAGTTCCGATACACAAATCCGGCTGCAAAAACGATATAACAAATTACCGACCCATTAGTCTTCTATCATGTTTCGTCAAAATATTTGAGTTAATTGTTTACAAAACCATTTCCGACATATGCTCTGCCCCTACCAGTATGGATTTGTGTCAAAAAGGTCCATAAATATAAACCTGCTGGAATATGTTGACTACCTACGTGATTGCAGTAATTCTAAAATACAAGTCGATGCTATCTACACAGACTTCAGTAAAGCCTTTGATAAAGTTAGTCACCCACTGCTGTTAAAAAAATTAGATCACTTCGGCATCCATGGGAATCTTCTCCGATGGCTAGAATCCTATTTATCATAGAAGTTAATTTATAACAATCAACGCATTCAACTCTTCTTCCATAACTGTCACATCAGGGGTTCCACAAGGGTCTCATCTCGAACCCTTGCTATTTCTAATATTAATTAATGACTTAACATTTCGAAATCAATGCAAATTTTCATTTTACGCCGATGATTTGAAACTTTACAAAGCCGTCAAATCAGAAAATGACTGTAAAAAATTACAAAAGGATCTAGACACTGTTTCTTTGTGGTGCGAAGAAAATGAGATAGAATTAAAAGTAGGCAAGTGCAAAGCAATTTCCTTCACTCGTAACATTAGAAAACTTGATTTCTCATACAATATATAGGATACAAGATTAGAAAAAACTGCATTAATCAAAGTCCTCGGAATTCACTTTGACAGTAAATTGACTTTCAATTAAAATATAGAAAAAAACGGTAAGTAAGGCGAAAAAGTTGTTTGAGGTTATAGCGCGAGCCACTAAGCTTTTCAAAAAACAAATTAGCCTCATAATTCTCTACAATTCAATGGTTCGTAGCGTCCTGGAATATGGATCAATTGTTTGGTCTCCACATTACACGACACATATAAATAGAATTGAATCCGTTCAGAAGAAATTCTTACGTATCTTGTTGTCATATCGATCAGGAGTTCACCATCTACTAAAAGGCTGTCATCAGCAGAGACTTAACCATTTTAAATTTGAGAGCCTTCACAAAAGAAGATAATTAATTGATTTGACTATGTTTTACAAAATTGTTTATAATCTGGTTGATAGTAACTTAGTGAGTAAGATCACACTATACGTTAGACCCAGATGTACAAGAAATTTTGTTTTGTTCTGGACAGACATACACCTGAATAATAGGGGATATATAATTTTATACCAAAAACGTCAAGATTGAACAATGAAATAAGTAAACATCATAACATTGACATTTTCTCAAATTCCGTAAATCCATTTAAAATCTCAATACAAAAAGCCACAACTGATGACTTTTTTGTGTCTTCATAAATAAAATTAAAATACAAAATTAGATTTAAAACAAGTAAAATCTTTGAACCTCTTTTTTTGGATGGGCAAATAAACATTGTAATTTGTAATTAAATAATCCAAAAACTTTATTGCGTGCACCACACATGTTGTGGACACATTAATTAGAGATATTTACACGCCGATTGTATCTATATGATATATTATGTATGATGCTTTTATGTAAATGTTTTGTTTGTGTTTCTAATAAATAAATAATATATTAGGTTAAATGAATAAATATATAGAATTTAAAATATTACAATTTGAGGATTTTTGTCTATTGAAACCTTATACATTTTCCTAACCCGCATAGAATTTACAGATAAATCATTCATAGTATTTCGTGTGTTAGCAGACTACGAAGTGTGTATTTTTGGGTCGGACCGTTAATGAAGCGGCTTAATGATCAAAGTATTGGAAGAACTAAAAAAAATCTTTTAAGATTCTCGTTAGATGTTTATCCCCATGAAAATTTGAGTAAAAAGTAGCTCCCGACCTCAAAAAGTTTGGGAACCTTTAATGTAGAATTTGATCTGTGATGTAAAATGGTTTTTACACCATTTAATTATTAATATTATTATGAATCCTTTTATTATTTTTTATTTTTTATATTTGATCAAAGTAGTGTCAAAGTGTAAAGAGTAGGAAAGATTACACAGGTCTATCCATTTAATTTTTATCGGAAAGAATACAAAAAAAAATTGACCGGCAATAACACGCTTTACTGAAATAATTGATAATGTATATTAAATTTATCTCTGCTGCTTTTATCTTAGGAGACCTCAATCTAAAGAGCTTTATTTATTAAATAATTTTTTTATGAAAATATTTTACTAAAACTCATTTCTAGTCTTTGTTTACCTGTTGAGGGAAATCATGTATTGTATGTTAGGTACATTTAGGGATTGCAATCCAGAGTTCGAAAAATCCCCATTTTCGGATTACTCAGTCGAATCAGATGTAAATAAATTTACATTTGATTTTTTGGATGTGAAATTAAAAAAACGAAGTTATTTGCAATGCGATGACCTATGAAATGAACACGTCAAACAGGCTAACAGACATGCAATGCTTAATATTTAGACATTTCTGGCGGTCGGTTTTTTAGTACTCTCAAGAATATTGTGAATCCGATTGGGTTGTCAGGATTCCTACCCGAGGGCAACTTGACGAATGTAAATATCTCTTCAGTCGAGCCTAAACAGCATTAATGGTAAGTGGCCCTAAGACATTATTAGCTGATTATGTTTAATATGAACTTTAAAATTTTCTAACTGTGTCTTAATAATAATAATAATAATAACAAAGCATTTATATAGCGCAGTTTTGTGTTATTTCACTTCAAGTGCGCTTAACTCTAAATAAACTTAAACATGATTAAATAACTCCATTCAGTGGTATTTCTACAGTGCTACTTTTACATACTATTTATACATTCTTAACATATTACATACATTCTTGCTTATTCTTAATATTACTCCTACAGTACTCCTTAGGTGCATATTCATAAAAAAAAAATAAAAAAAATTACATTATATTATACAGTATACATATGGCTATACAACAAATAATACATTCACAATATTACTACAAAAATAGTAACATTTTAAGACAGGAGTCGGGTTATGTTCAGCAATACCGGACTTCACATAAATTTTTTTTTTTAGAAAATATATATTCGGAGGAAACCGAAACCAAACAACTACCAGAGGCTCGAGGAAATGACTTTTTAAAATAAATTGAAAAGAAATTAAAATTTATAGAGAGAAGGATTTTTTAAATAAGTTTGTTTTTAAAGCCCGTTTAAATTCAGTCAATTTATGGATATTAGTAAGAGCTGGGGGAAGTTTATTCCAAATGAGCGGGCCATTTACGCGAAAAGAGCGATCATAGTATACGGCTCGATTTGACCTTGAATGTTCAATTAGACGATTAGTAGCATCTAGATCTGCTGACCTCAGAGTAAGCTGTCTATCACTTAAGTCCTGTCGGATGCATAGTTCAGATATATAGGCTGGCGCCATTCCCTGCAATACTTTGAAGGTCAGTAAGCAGATCTTGAACTCTATTCTTTCAGGGCATCGAAGCCAATGAAGCTGATCCCTTAGAAGTGAGGTTATATGACAATATTTAGATTCACCAAATATCATTCTCGCCGCAGCATTGAAGACGGACTGGATTCTATTGAATTGTTTTTGAGGGAGGCCAGCATATGCACTATTACAATAGTCCATACGTGAAACAACGAAAGAATTTATGAGTGATTTTTCTCCATCAGAGGGAAGACATCTCCTGATTGATTTTACCTGCCTAAGATGGAAAAAACCAGAACTTACAGCTTTTGTAATTTGCGATTCAAGAGAAAGACTATTGTCTATAGTGAAACCTAGGAATTTTATTTCTGTAGAAGGAATTATATCTGTATCCTGAATACTTATTGGATTGGAATCAAGGAGGCCTTGCCTTCCAGGGGAAGCTATCCAGATAAATTCTGTCTTTGCTGGATTAAGTTTGAGTTTATTGACAGACATCCAACTTGAAACCGTATTAATGAAGCTAACTACCTCATTTTTAAGGACGTCTTTTTCATCCGGGGAACAAAATTTAAAGATCAGACGATCGTCTGCATAGCCTTGTGATTCAAAGCCAGCTGAGTGAATGAGGTGTTCAAGACGATTAGTATAGAGAATGAAGAGAATGGGACCTAGGACAGACCCCTGGGGAACTCCAAATTCAATGGGAGTTCAGGTGATGTGCATTTATTGAAAGTTACTGAGGCTACTCGTCCAGACAGGTAAGATGTCATCCATTGGAGTACATCACCTCGAACGCCAAATTCGGTATCAAGCACATTTATTAGAATAGTATGATCTACCGTGTCAAAAGCCGCACTCATATCAAGAACAGATACCAAAGCCAACTTACCTGCTTCCATCCCGATGATCAAGTCTGAAATTATTCGCAATAGAACAGTTTCGGTTGAATGAAACTGTCTATAAGCAGATTGATTTTTGGCAAACAGACCAGCGGAGTTCAAGTACCCTACCAATTGTTTGGCAACGATTTTCTCAAGCAATTTTGATTTGGCAACGATTTTCAACGATTTGGCAACGATTTTCTCAAGCAAGTCTTAATCAAATAAATGGAATCAGTGCGTCGTTTATAATTTTACATCATGCCGAAAGTAAAAAAAAAAACTCCAGATTTGCAACAGCTAGGTATATTTTAACATACATTTTTTTCAGAATTAATAATAAGACATATTTTGATATTGAACACTTTTCATAAATAAGTTATTTGTGTCTGAGATATTCCTAACTTATATACTCGTAAATATGTATTATACGTGCATTTTATATATACATCAATGGTTTTAATCGAATATGAATTCTGGGTATTCGAGATTAATTTATTAAAATTCTTGCAATTGAGTTCAATAAAGTTTATTGTCGTTCTGCGATAATTGATTGCTTTTTGGTCTCCTATCCAATTTATTGCGGTCAAATTCCATATTCACAAATAGTCAATAAAACCCACACATTTCGCTATTACATGGAGTCTGGAAAACATTTACGAAAATAATTACTCAAATTATTGATTAACCGTTTTAGTGATATGCTTATTTTGCAAGTATAAATTGCTACAGATATTCTGTGTTTTTAAATTAAAAAAGTTTGGTATTGAATAAAAATGCAATAACTGATTAATTTTAATCAATTAATTTTAATGATTTTTTTAAAAATTATATAAGAATAAAATTTTACGAATATTATAGTTGTAATTAAAAAAAACCGAATGAAAATAAGATGCTTTTAAACCAACTTTTGTTGGAAGAATAATACCAAAAATCTCGTTTGTACAGTCATCTGAAGAAGAAGAAAATTAATCCGAATATTGACTTTCTATTCGCAATTTTTTTATTGCGATGTACAATAATGTCACTTCCGTCGTCACTGTCTTATTTACGGGAACAAAGGTCTCGTCGTCCGTAGTGCCACTGTCATTTGATACATTACGATCATCCGCAATAGAACTAATTTCCGACGTGGTGAAAAATATCGATTCACTTTAGGGTGTATTTATTTTAAACGGGATAAACAATAAATGCAGTTATCAATACATGCGCCAACCGCAATATAACATGCTCAAATTGAACACATGCTCTCCCGAGAACAACAAAAAGCACACTGCAAAGTGCTATAGCGCTGCGCCGTAATTTATGTAACTAAAGCTTACAGCGCGATGGCGCTTGGCCGCACTCTAATGGTTAATAACGGAACGTGCTTACATACTTCACAGGTTGATGTAATATACCAAATATAGTATTTTATTGCAAGTATGTAATTAAGTTCTAAGACCCGCAATGATTTATATTTAAAAAAAATACATTAAATCGAACAATAATAACTAATAAGTAACAAAAGTTAATATGTTAAATTGGAAACTGCGTAACTTAAAATTAAAGCATTGCATTGCCTGTGAATTTATTATTTGGTTACTGCACACCCCATTAGATTGGAGAAGGACTGTGATCATGCCTCTATACAAAGGTAAAGGGTCACGTATGGAATCTGGAAATCACAGGGCTATTAGTCTGCTAAGTTCAGTTGGAAAGCTGTATGGTAAGATATTGATTGAAAGGGTACAAATGAAAACAAAGGATGTGCATGGTGCATTTGTGAGTAAAAGGGGATGCATGGATCAGATTTTCTCGTTCCGTATGCTCACAGAGAAGTTTCTGGCAAAAAACAAAAACTTTTCCGTGCTTTTGTAGATCTACAAAAAGCATACGACCGAGTTGACAGAAAAAGTTATCGAAGGTGTTGTCCAAGTATGGAGTGAATACAAATTTTATACAGGCAATCGCATCTCTGTACGAGGGAAGTGTTGCATGTGTTAGGGCAAACGGTGATTTAACGGGGTGGTTTGACATCACAAAAGGTGTTAAGCAAGGCTGCGTAATGTCACCGTGGTTATTAAATCTATACATGGATAATTGTATGCAAGAATTGAAAGAGGTGGGCATGGGCGCAAAAATAAGTAGTCTGCAAGTATTTTGCCTGTTGTATGCTGATGATGCGGTGCTGATTGCTAACAGTATGGAAGATCTACAGTCCCACGTATCTAGGATGAACGAAGTATGTATGAAGAATGAGCTAATGATGAATGTAAGTAAGTCTAGAGTCATGGTGTTTGAAAGAGAGAGTACGAAAACAGTGTGCAATATAGTTGTGAATGACGAATACTTGGTGCAGGTCGATGAGTTTGTATATTTGGGAAGTATGATATTGAAAGAAGGGTGAATGAAGGGAACTCCATTAACGGAGGACTGAACGAAGTTGGCGCTAATAAAAAGTTGTCAAAAGAAGCGAAGCTATCAGTCCACAATGGAGTGCTGATACCAACCCTGATGTATGGCAGTGAGGCATGGAACTGGCAGAGGAAGGATGAAAGTAGACTGAATACTGTAGAAATGAGATCTCTGAGACGAATGTGTGGTAAAACCATGTATGATCGTGTGAAAAATGTTGAGATTCGTAAAGAATGCAAGGCTGATGTAAGTGTAGTGAGCAAGATTAATAAAGGGACGCTTAGATGGTTTGAGCATGTAGAGCGAATGAACGAAGAAAGGAGTGTAAGGAGAATATATGACGCGAATGTGAATGGAAGAAGAAGCCGGGGACGACCCAGGAAGACATGGTACGATCAAGTGAATCAAATACTTGAGTCGGGTCATGTCAGAAGTCGGAATAACAGAAGAGAATTTATGAGACGTTGTATGCAAATTAATGAAGCAAGAAGTGTATGCCAAATTCGAGTTGTTTGGCGGTCCGTCCTCTCTGCCTACCCCTGCGGGAAAACGGCGTGATGGTTAGTTAGTCAGTTAGTTAGCTTTAACTTTGCAGGCGGTCAAAATAGGAACTAAAGACACCATGTTTTTTATTAATCGGCTGGAAAAAATATCATTTCAAGTGCAATAAGTAATAATAATACATACAAAAATAACAATAGGTACGCAAAATGAGAGGAAGAAAAACATTGAAAAAGATTACTCAGTAAAATATGCAAAATAAGTTCATTCACTAAGAGAGAAAAAAAAAGAATTAACAAGATGGTGGATATTTTATGGTCTCCCGTCTACAAAGGGCCATCAAGACTCCATCCATGTAGGCGAGGCTACATGGATGGAGTCTTGATGGAGTAATGATGGTATTCTTGGATTGGCATACTCTGCACCATAGACTTCCCATGCGGTGGCGGAGAAGTGCCCTGAAAGAGTGAATTCATCCTTCCAGGAACATCTTTGTAGCGCCGCCGTATTTTGGTAGACGGAATAGTTGGCGATATGCAAAAAATATTTAAAGAAACCTATGAAAAACCCTGTTAAAGTTCGGTATAATGAAGAGTACAGTTATGTTGTCAGCTTCGCGGTAAATAATTGGGTACCCATAAAAAGATTACAATGTAATTCATAGATTTATGTTTTTTTTTCTAGTACATAAATTATTTTTGAAACCCTAAATTAAATTAGAACATTCAGATAATTTATTTGTCCAAATAAAGCGAACAAGCAAGTCCGGGGATTTATTTATACTGGTATCCCCAATATCTATAGTGGCGACGCCACCAACTGCAGAGGTAAGTGTGATCTGTGCAAAGTTTTCTTATGCATCATTTGATTTTTTATTCTATTTTTCAGATTCAAATCATTCATAGATTTCAATTCGCATAATGACAATATCGGTAAATAAAATGTATCAACTATTTCGAACCGGTATTATTTGGATTCGTCAGATACATTTTACAACTTATCATTTACGAGCGTCTGCTATCGTTTTCTGCAGTTCAGTGGACTACTAGGATATCGTGCTTCAGGTCATGTACAAATAATCGATTTTATATTGTTGTGATGTTCTAACTAATTCGAGAAATAATAACGCAGAGGCGCCACGTCCATATTTGAAATGTTTGTTGTAGAGTTGGTATGTGATAATATAAAATAGCAATTTGGGTAATTATTTCCAGTTGGGACTCAACTCATAATTTAAAAAAAATAATAATAATTTCAGATTCATAAAAATAAATAAATAAATATAGGTTAAAAATAATAGGTTCTAGGTTCTTAGTTTAGGTTTTTTCTTTCCTAAAAAACCCAAACTAAGAACCTAACAACCTATGTTTTAAATATCCATTTTATGCAATTGGCACTTTTGATAAATATCATTTCATGGTAACATTAAAAATGGCGTCAATTCTTCTTCAATATTTACGCGTTTTTAGATAAAGAAAGTAAAAAATTAAGTGCATTATTTTGTATCCCCGCATATGCGAAATTTTTTTTATTTATTTTTGTGTAAAGGAGTTTCCCTTAAAAAAAATTATGAGTTTTTCTATTGTGTCCCAACTGGAAATAATTATCAAAAATAAATCTCGTTTTCCAATACAAAATGGATGAAAGTGGACTAATTTGTTCATTCATCGAAATGCTTTCTTGGACAGATAATCAATTCAATTATCTATCAACTAAATTAATTAATTATTTTATTGATATTTAACTGATAATTACTTGACAATTAATTGATAATTAATTGACAATTATTTGATCATTATTTGATAATTCATTGACAATTATTTGATAATTATTTGATAATTCATTGGCAATTATTTGATAATTATTTGATAATTCATTGATAATTAATTGATAGGTAATTGATAATTAATTATTACTTAATATACCTCGGAGTCGGTCATTAGTCATCATGGCGACATTTCAGACCCGGTGTGGTATAGATCCTGCATTTACGGATGTTATGTGCAGTGCCTATAATATGTATTGATAATTATTAGACCATAGAGTAGATAGGGGACCCAACATAACCTAACAATTTTCGTGTTTTACGAACCATAACAATGGCGACATAAGTAGCTGTTCCACAAAGGACAAATAATTTCAAAAGGGGTCTTCTACATTTGCTGCAAATATTAGAATATTAGTTATTTGATAACATAATTAATATTAATACAGACCAGTGCTAAGCTATAGCACGGTGATGGACCCTCACGAAGAACTTTTCTGTCTTTAAGAAATAAATAAACAGCGATAGGGTTTTGAACATTTATGAGAGTAAGATCTTAAGACGAATCTTTAGAGCCATTCAAGAAAATATATGGCGTACGAGGTATAAACCCTAGTTATATGAACTGTTTGAAGAGACAAAAGGTTTATAAAATTGAGACGGCACCTTTGACAGAACACGTAGCAATAATGGAACCGAAGAAGCAACTCCCAATAAACTTGCACCTTCAGGACGAAGGAGTGTTGGGAGGTGGGAGGTAGGCATAAGCTATAAATTAGAAGGAAAAGCAGGAGTTGGGGTGTTTCCCGGAGACGATCAAAACTCTCCAAGGGTTGTAGCGCCGATGATGTTATTTCATGGTTATACCTTGGCATTTAATTGTAGATAGTTATTATTTTGGAACTACAAAATGTCATTACTGTGGCAACACCAAGCTACTGACTTTGTCTTTGAAATGTGTTCTTCACATTAAAATGTTTTCGCATATGAGAGTTCATTAGAAACAAGGCAAATCATCAAAATTATTTTATACCCCGACTACACGATCGCCCAACCTCCCAACTCGAATGTTTGGCGATTATGTGGAGGGGTAGTTCGTGTGCGTTGGCCCAACGTTGGCTCGAGTTCGGCGAGTTAGCCCGAGATCGCCCCGGTGGCGAACTAGTTGGCCCAACCTTCAAACTGGTTGGCCGAACTCGGGCGAACCGGCCTCCACACATTGGCCGTTCAGTAAGAATTCAGCAGGCGATCCCAACGGACGTGCTGCGTGAAAAATAAAACATAACTGAACTATGTTTATATTGACGAAAAAAGACTCAAATTAGCAACTAACGTTCAAATAAATGCCCAAATATGCATTATGCATATTACGCAAATAATAATTCACCTCATTGGTGAAATGAATGTAATTCGATGTATAATCGGAGCTAGTTGTTATATTTTATTACTATTATGGGCAGCACCGAAAATGCGGAAATAAAAGGCCTACAGAGGACGAAATATGCTCTCGTCACGCGGCTCGAGAAAACGACGACTTGCGAAGATGTGATCTCTTTTCTTAAGCAAAGTTGTATTAATGCAGTAGCTTACGAATTACAAACGAAATCGGGTGATTATCGAGCATTTAAAGTTGGAACTCTTGAGTCAGATTACGACAAACTTATGGATGCGAGTATTTGGCCTAAATTCTCAGTTGTGAGAAAATATATCTACCGAACAATGCCGACAACGCAAACGAGCAACTCAAAATAAAATTAAAAATGGATCGTACGCCTCTAAAAATAGTTTCGTTCAATTGCAGATCAATTCGTCGAACAGGGCACTTCATAAATCAATTGTGCAATTGCAATGACGTCATTGTGTTACAAGAAACGTGGTTGCTACCTACAGACTTAGGATATCTGTCGTCAATACATCCAGAATTTCTCAGCCATGGGACATCTGCGGTGAACCTCTCAGACGCTCCACTAATCGGCCGCCCCTACGGAGGTGTTGCAGTTTTATGGCGCAATACAATAAAAGCCGTTCTGATTGAGTGCAGAGAACCCCGGATCACGGCTATTGAAATTGAGTCCGTAAATGGAACTCTACTTATAGTCACAGTTTATATGCCAACCAATTCAGCTGAAAACTTACCTGATTTCTCAGACTGTTTGGGAAAAATAAATGCCATTATTGAGGAACAAAACAGCTCGAACTTAATTATAATAGGAGATTTTAATGCAGATCCGAGATCTCTCTTCGGACGTGAACTTGCACACTTCTGTGCAGAGAATAACTATAATTACACTGACACTGTACATTTAAGCCCTGATTCATTCGAATATGTAAGCGATGCCCACGGAAGCACCAGATGGCTTGATCACTCCATTATGACACAGGGGTTGAGTAATGCAGTGAGAAGTGTCAACATCACAACCGATGCGACCTGGTCAGATCATCTCTCACTAACTGTCGAAATAGATCTGGATCTAATCCCCATTATATCCAACAGACAAAAACGACCAAGGGATTTTGGAAAATGGACGGCAAAGTCCGAAAATGATTTTAAAATTTACAACGACCTGGCAAGTAAACTGTTGTCAACAATAAAATCTCCGGATGCCATAAGCTGTCAAAAATCTAACTGTGATAGCAAGATTCACAGAACTGAACTAGATTCTCTCTACGATACTATTGTCAAAACACTAAGAAACTCCGCCAAACAAGCATTTAAAAATAAAGAACCCAAAAAAAAAACTGTAACATTGTTCCTGGATGGAATGATCAAGTCTCAACTTTGTGTCGTCTATCAAGGGATGCATTCCTCTGCTGGGTTCAGGCCGGAAAGCCTACGGAAGTTAGAATTGCAGATGAAAGAAAAACAAGCAAGAAAATTTTCAAAATTGCTCTCCGAAAATGCCAACACTCTGAAAACAAAGCACGAATGGATAGCATAGCTATATCTATGCACAACAAAGACTTTAGAAAGTTCTGGCAAAAAACATCAACTGTGTTGAAATCCAAGAGCAATTTTCCAATATGCGTCAACAACATCACGGGGGATGAAAATATTTAGAATTTAGAGACTTTTTATCTTTAAGTGGGGATCAAGGAGATACCACGAAACTATCTATAATGACGTGCTTACCTGCCACCAATGATGACCTGGTCATTAATGTCACTTCTGAAATGGTTGTAGGCGCTGTTAAGCAAACCGCTCTAGGTAAAACTCCAGGATACGATGCCATAGGTATTGAACATATAAGGTACGCAGGCGATCAGATCTATACTATCCTAGCCGCCTTATACTCGAGCCTCCTAAGACGCACACATATGCCGATGGATATGAGTCAAACTATCATCATACCAATCTTGAAATCCAATAAACTGGATGCATCGATATTGGGAAATTACCGACCGATCTCCTTGGCGACAATGATTTCAAGACTATTTGAAAAAATCTTACTCATGCTTATAAAAGACAAACTTTCTACCCTGGATAACCAATTCGGCTTCAAGAGTGCTTTATCAACTGATATGGCCATATATGGAGTCAAACAAACAATAGCCTACTACAAAAAAAAAGAAAAACAACCGTTTATGGGTGTTTTCAAGATCTTAGCAAGGCTTTCGATCGTGTGTCGCACCACTTATCATGGGAAAAACTCATAAAACGTGGAGTGCCACCAACAGCAGTCAATATGCTGGCTACTTGGTATGGGCAACAGAAAAATCTCATCCAATGGGCAGGAGCTTCTTCTCAACCCCTATTCCTTAAAAGCGGAGTCAGGCAAGGGGGTAGTATGTCTCCCACTCTATTTAATATATACATTGATGACCTCCTACAAGAGCTTAACGACTCACGGATTGGTTGCGATATCTGCGGAGAAAGGAGTAATAATATCAACTACGCCGATGACATGGTGCTGTTCGCACCATCAATTAATGCGATGAGACGACTTGTGCGAATATGTGAACAGTACGCAAACTCACATAACTTGCTGTACAACTCCAAAAAATCACTTATACTTGTATTTAAACACAAGAAGGAGCCACTAAATATCCCACCAATCTGGCTAGAAGGAAATATACTGCTTGTGGCCTCGCAGGTCAGATACCTGTGGCATATCCTTACAGAAGACATGAACGATATGGAAGTTATGGAACGACAAAGAAGAGCCATCAATATACGCGCCGGAATGCTCTCAAGGCGGTTCTACCACTGTAGCGATGATGTCAGGAAATTGCTTTTTAAGACATACTTCACCGCCCTATACACATCTGAGCTGTGGTCGCAATACTCAGCAGCGCAATGGGACAAGCTGAGGGTGTGCTACAACAACGCATACAGGCAACTTCTGCAACTTCCAAGGTTCTGCAGTGCCTCTACGATGTTCACTGAAGGGAGGGTCCACTCATTCCCCGCCTTACTTCGCCACCGACTAGCCAGCTTCTGAGGCAGGACACGGGAGTCAACCAACGCCATTGTCGTGGCTGCTTCCGCGTGGCTCAGCTCTCCACTCAATGATCGATGGATGCAGATGATGCGACTGTCACCCGATCAAGACGATCAACTCAATCAAATTTATTGAATTTATTCTATTTTACTATTTCTATTAAGTTTTTCATTTTATTTTGATGTTATTAACTTTTCGTAATTACTTTTTATTTTATTTAATACGTCTTTTCTTTTTTTTAATATTATTATTTAACCTTTTTCATTTTTATTATTATCATTATTTTATTATTTATTTATTTTATTGTATTCATTTCTCTATTTATATTATATGTGTTTCATGTGATATGGCAGACTGGGTTTGCACTACCCACCCAGTCCTGCTGGATTAAGAACTTAAATAAAAAATAAATAAATTACGCTGCAATCTGACTCAGGATGTGCGTAACAATAAAATATGGAGCTAAAACAGGCGCAACAGCTATCGAAAAGCGATGGGGACTATAAAATTGAAATTCGTCATATTTTTGTAACATTTTGAATGACAAAAACATGTGACACGACATCTTTTCATTATGAAGTTAAAGAAACAAACGCTGGGTGATTTGGTGATTCCGATAATTATTATTTTATTGCTATTATTTTTTTCCAATATTATGAGTACCTAATGAGAAACGAATTGTGAAATTTATATAATATTATAAATTTCGGTAGATTTTCTCTGAATATCGGTAGATCAATAGCTTTCAGCTAAAATGGCATCACTAGTTTGAAGTTCGTAGTTGGAACGTTGGCCGATCGTTCCCCGACTTACAGTTACTATACGATCGGCCAACCTCTCAACTCCGAACCGAGTTCAGATTGGGACATTGGGCGATTGTGTGGTCGAAGCATTACTTTTTTTTTTTTTTTACTTTGTAATTTCTATCTGTGAATTTGATTTTGTTTTATTTATTTATCTAACATCTAATACAAGGTTATTTCAATATATAACATTATAGAACTACAAAAAATCGCCTTTCCACGGAATTAACTTCCTTGTAAAGCGCTAAATAATAAATAAGGAGTGTAAGCCTAAAATTATCTTAGAATATGATATAGAATCATTTTCTTTCGGAAAGTACCACTAATTTCTGAAGACCGTTTGGTTAAAGTAAAAAATATGCACTTGGACCATTGTGTTTTTTAAAGTCTCTTTGATTTCCCTGTGCGCCATCTTTGTGCTGCCATTTAAAATCTTTTAAACGATCGCAACGCCCTCAATTTTTGTCTACTTTTAAATGTCAGAATGTAGATGGGTATGTGTATCATTGATATAAAACATGCTTTCAAGATACCAATGGGTATTTACGTCAGTGGTAGAACCGTAGCCATAATTTGGTCATAAGGTTATTATGTAAACGAAAACAACGAATTAATGTACCTACCTACGCCATTTTTTTACCACGTAATTTTCTTATACGCTGTTTGACGTTGACATTTGTTGTTTTTAATTTTATCGACCACTGTCAACAGAAAAATTGCGTCAGTAATGTTTCCTGAATTCCTGCCAACATTATACGAAATACAATATCAGAAAAATGTCGGTGTTTTCCAAATCTTCCAATGTTTAATGGCAGGTTTGTTAGTAAAAAAATATAGGGTTATCGCTGTCAAGTCTAATGACTATTTTTTTGTTTGTATCGGAACATCGCATGTCCCGCATTCCACGTCCCTGAAATATATTTTTACTGCATTTATTATTGTACACTTGTAAAGAGTCATTAAAACTATTGAATTAAATAAGACAATATTATTAATGATTGATATGTTAGAAAATTTTATGTTTCCGGTTTATAATAATAATTTCGATTACTTTTTTGCTTGATTATGCCTTATTGAATTATGCCTTGATTGCCTAAGGCAGTCAAGGCATAATTGCAAGAATTAGCGACTGATACAAAATACCTACGTGTAACTTTAAGTTTCATGGAAGTTTTTTTTTTAAATACTCCATTGTTCCATTGAAGCCAGAGTTAAATGAACTTAACCCTTTTCGATCCTATGTCTAGTACCATATGTCTAGACATCGTATTTCTTCCTCCTATTAACTCCTATGTCGAGTCTAGTTCCACATTACACGACGCAATTCCAAATGCTTTTTAATACTTTATGGGCTAAATTAGTATATTCCGACTTTCCAATTAATTAAAGAGTTGGTGGAAGGTAAAACAAAATTAAGAGCTGCAAAGGCGCAATTCTCTTAATCTAACGAGTAATAATCGCAATGGGCCCTGTTATCGAATATAGTAACCACCCCTTGATCTGGAGCCCCTAGATACATGAAAAAGCTCTTTAAACTGTGGAAAAACATGCAATCGGTCTGGTAGATGGATTCCAATTGTAGGAATACAGGTATTGAACGGATTGTGTTTGTTTTACCGGTATTTTAATTAAGGTAATGCGAAGAGCTGGCGCCATTAATCCATTCTGCACGGATGCATGAGACGAGCCAAACGCGTGCCAACATTTCGCGGTTGATGTTTCCGCATAGGTTGTTTTGAGTACAGCTCGGCTCTGGGACGACTTTCTAACTATTGTGTTTCCTTGCTCTCACAAGTCTAGGTTCACTTATTCCCTCCTTAAACATACTTCCGCCGAGAATCCCCAGATATGGCAACGGCCTTGAAGTTTTCATGATGTTAATCTAAAAAAACCTTAACAACAATAGCTGATACTCATTTTCAAATGTTTATTTATCGAGTTAGTTCATATTACATGGTTTTGTACCTATATAAACTAATGTGTACACGGTATTTATCATGTATGTAATATATTACTAGCATTTAATTTCAAACACACTCATTCTTCGTTCACCCTCAAAATTTCAGGCATCTATTTCATCATATTCACTTTAGTCAATTAATAAGAATTACGTTGTTTACACCACTGTTTTTTAATACATAAATATCAACATCTTATACGAGTATTATACATATATTTATTAGCACATTGTAAAATAGTCTCTTTTTTATTGGAATCCGATTAAGCTCTTCTCTCATTTGGTTTATTTTTGTATATTTGCCTTTCCTTAGAATGCATCTCGTGGCTCTGTTTTGAATGCTTGTTCAGGTGTCCTTTAATTGCCAAATATTATTTCGTAGAGCAAAAGTCTAAATGTGGAGCCCTCGTTATTATAGTTTTGTAAATGAGCTCTGCAGTATTTTTTATTGACATATGTTGTTTCTCAGTCTTCTAAAAAAATACACTTTTGTTGATTCCAAAATATGTATACTTAATTGTTTTTTTTAAAGGTTTTTTCCAGCTTTGTTATCTAAGCGCCTTTGATGTCTCATAAAAATGGCGCTGCATAAATTAGTCAAGTTTTATTATTCGTATTATTACTCACTGGTCGGATCTGGTTCCAACCACTAACCGAATCAATGCACTGTTTTATCGTTATCAGAAAACCTACAAAAAATCAAACGCACGTAAGCATTGGGCGCATATATTGCACGTAGACATTGCACGTAGACATTGCACGTAGATATCGCACGAGGTATTGCACGTAGCAATTGCACGTAGATATTGCACGCGAGCACAATAATATTTTTAATGAGGGTCAACAAAACACTATCTCAAAAAAATTGTGACGGACGAGAAAATTTAAATGAGATTATGTTTTTTTATCGTTTATAGACGTAATTAACAAAAAAAAACTTTTTCGAGGAACCTTGTGTGAAGTAAAAACATGTCAATTACATATCTCGTACAAGGGGGAAAACAATAAATCGTGGCGCCGTTCGTCAGACGGATGTTAAATTATTTTTTTTGATAGACAATATTAAAATAATTCGATGTATTTTCGCGACACTTCGTGCCATGGCAACAATACTTCCATCCATTGAAATGTAATAAACATTGAAGGTCATATTAAATTTTAAGTATGCTTTCTGATATGATTATGATTTTGATTATTTAAACAAATTTATTTCTTGCCTATCACTTGTTAAGTAATTCATAGTAAAAGATAAAGTATTTATTATAAAATAAAGCCAAATTTGTTAAGAACATAAACAAAACTACTTAATGTTTTCCGTTTTTACTGACGGCTTCTAAACATAAATAGGTACGCGGATTTTAATAAAAAGAAAAATTCATGTCCTTTTAATAGTAGTTACCTATCCGTATTCTCTTGAGTTTCAACTCTATTTTTCTCTTATGAAAGAATAATTTGGGGCTTATCATATTATCTTATTTTTGTCGATAAAATCGGTGCCTCAAAGCTTCATAGCTTGTGATGGAAACAGCGTTGCGAGAATTGCATCTGTTATTATTTTACTATTTCAAGTCATTCCAAATCCAGTCAGAATTTTTTTTTTTAATTCAATTTCTACAAATATTTATACAATTACAAAATTTGAAAAATCTAATTCGTTATAATTGTACCGTTTATGCAGTATATATTCAATGCCAAAAACCCTGCAAATGGGTTATAGGATGTAAAAAATAGACCGTTTTTTTCATCCATCGTATATGGGAAGTACGTAGCTCCCCCACAGGTGAATCCTTAAATAAGGTTGTGCGGCTCTCTCGACTGAACATGAGATTGTGATGACGTCCCCGAGAGTGAAATTCTGGTATAAAGAAATTTACTTGCGCTAGAATCTCACTGTTTAAATAATATAATGTTTTATAAATTCCTTTATAAAGGCTTTTTGTATTTCGAATAAGGTTCACTTTGAGTGCTTAAAAAAATTGTTAACGTATGGGTGGAGAGGAGGGATGTGCTTAGAGTTAATTAGACTGAAATCATTACTTAGTTTCTGGTACCAGGTGTGCTGCTCCTGCAGGGACTAGTATCCTTCGAAATTATAAATGTTCTCATTGTCTTTTGAATCGCACGCTATGATTTATAATACGTAACTTTTTTTTTCAAATACTTTTTAGCTGTTTTTTTTATTGTATTAATACATCAATGAACTTCTCTGCTTTTATTTGTTTCTCTTCCGGGAATGATATTGGAATTTTCTAATATATTTACAGAGTTATCTTACTGGCTAGAATTGTACTGCTTTTTCATCTGTACTGTAACACCCCCCCCCTCTTCCTTAATGGGGTAGAATAACTCCTTATCCCTGCCTGGTGGCACAGGTGGTGCCTTTACTTTTTATCCTTTATAGGGGCTTAGCTTCCTGCACTGCTCACTTTGCCACCCCCAATGAGTACGGTACCAGTGAAGGTGAGGGTTTTATTTGACCCTGATCTCCCATTATCTTGTGGTCCTATCGGCTGGAGTGAGTTGCATAGTCCCAGAGTTCTCCAGAAATCTCTTCTCCACTATCCTACCTTCTTCACAGGGGTCACGTGTGGCCACTGGGCCACCGGGGATGGTGTTGAGGCTTTGAGGGATCACCCTCCAATCCCACAGCTTGCTGTCTCTCATTAGGACCACCCGTGGCTTGCCAGAAGCTGCGTATTCTGTTCTTGTATTGTACGCTGCCATGAGAATGTGAAGTAATTTTTTTTTCTCCATTCTATGGTCGTGTTTTGGTGTATGTTACTGTTTATAAATGTTGTCTCTCCACTAGCGTCAAGAACAGGAACTAACTGCTTTGGATGAGAATAGGTAAAAGTTTTGGTATGTTTAAATCTATATTGTGCCGTATAGGGACAGTACGAGACTTTTAAAATCATTTTATAATAGTTTCGTGTTTTATATTTTAAAAAAAGTAGTCTTAACGTGAGAACCGATAGAGGGACTCATCTAGTCCTTAAAACGAAATATGGTTGGTGTCCTCGACTGTTAAATATGTTACTAAATGTTACTATAGCAGAGCTCATCGTTCAAGAGTTATTACTGAGACAAACGTACGGCTTTTCCGTTTTTTCAATTCAAGATTTCATTACATAAGAGTATTATTGACGATTCCTAAACCAGAAACAAGAAAATCTAAGAATCCCTAGCCACACGCGTGGGTTTTTCATGTGTTTTGATGTATTTTGGTAAAATTAACAGTCGACTCTCAAAATGAGGATAAACTTGATAACGATGCAATCTTAATGATTTCGTTACGAAATAAATATACGGATTTGACAGCTCGATACTGGGACGCTGTAATTTATGTCCAAGTTTACAACTTCTGATAATTTTAATGTAAATAATATCGAATCAAACCGGTTCTATCCTGTTGTCGGAGATAGATTTCTGGATTCTAGATTAATGTACAGTCTAAAATAAATATATGAAGGGCATCAGCTTTAAAAATTATCTCATACTAATATTTATCTAACCGAACCATTATTAAATTTTACAAATGTTTACACTAATTAGTTTATACGTAATTCTTGATGCTGCATAATAAGAGACATAAACTGTTAAAACATGTGTTACATAACCACTTTGTGGTTTCAATTTTTAAATCTCATCCATATTTAAGTCAAGAAAGACAATTTTGAAATAATGATACCAAAAATCTATAAAACTTATATGTTATGACTTACTGAAAATGCATTCTTACAAAATTTAGAAGTAAAAGTTTATTCCATGGCATTCCAAAAAAAAATCATATTTTAAACATATGTTAATTTGTACAAACTAATCCAATGTATCTACCTATCTTATATTTATATCTAATGGTGTTATTTCGTGTTTATTTATTTTTTATTTGGTGTTATTTCGTGTTTTTTACGTGTTCAATTAATTATTAATGATTTTTATTGAGATTAAAAAAAAATGACATAAATTGAACTTGTCTCTTTAGCTAAGTTGGTTAAGCAGAGGTCCCGGCTTCGAGTCCCTGATGCGAATGAAATCTTTTTATTTTCTGTCGTTTTTTTCCGTTTTCATGTTTCATTTGGGTTATGTTAATATTATTTTCTACAATGATTAAATTTTGTTACAACATGTTTATTTATTTTTTTCGTTCTGTATCTTATATTATGCTATATGTTCTATTTCCCTTATTTATTTTTATTATTTAGCATCTCTATCAGGTGATAACTGATAATCAAACCAAAAACTATTGACCTGTAAAAACACTTTTATGTGGATTATTAACACTTACACACTTCTCAGTGTTCATTTTATAAATACGATAGTGTTAATACTCTGTAAATATTCCAAAACAATAAATAAATAAATGTATATTGACAAAAAAGGAAAGAAAAATATTATGTTTCAGAACAGGCGTGTAGTTTCTAATACCTAACATAAAACTTGTCTGATATCGTCGTTTATCTGAATACATTTTTTTTTTAATCTCATTTTTTCTATATGCTCAAGTCAAAAATCGTAAAAAAGCCTAGTATGAAAGATTGAAAAAAGCTAATTAACAGCTCTCTTTTCAATCACCATTATCCTGCATATCCATCCACACTTGAAATTTATTTAAGATTTTGGAAACAGGACTAGAATTTCCAATTTTTTTTTAAATATTCACTTTGTTTATAATGCATTACTACATACTAAATTAAGTTAATTAATTCGTGTGATCAAAACACAAAAAAATGTCGCCCGTACCTTAACGTTTTTACTAATTAATTATAATTTCTTGATAACAGCATTTTATTTTCTAATCAACCCATTAATACACCAGACACTTTCTAGTAATATTGCTTACATGTGTTTTTTTGTTAAACTCATTCATCTATAAAAAATACAATATTATATAAGGGTGGTGATACTGTGCCTATCTCGCTAGGAAATCCTGTGCAGAGAGCAGCCACAGTTTACGGCATAATGTTATATTATAATAATTAAAAAAAAAAACTATTTTAAGAATCAACGTATTTAGGAATTCTACGTTGATGGATTCCTATAATTTGAGTGTATTTATATTTGATATAACGCATTAATCAAAGGAGGATGTTATAGGATCTGTTATGAATGAAGCGACTCACTAATGGTTAACAGGGGTTGATTTATTTGTATAATGGTTATAAAAGCTTATGATTAAATTTACACAATATAGATAACGCACGATAAAGGTAAAGGCACGAGATAACAAAGTAATATGAATTGAATACGGAACAAAGAGGGGTAATCTAATCAAGCCTAATCTATAACAGGAAGTGAATGATTCTATTAGAGATAACCAGACTACATAGGACATATAGATGTCACTAGTGTGACCGTTCTCCGGGTTATTGACGGCTGTCGAAATAAAAATCTTAGTAGCTGGTTCAGCAGATAGTTACAATACCATTTCGACATAATATTGTATAATTTTATTATTGTAACATATTTCAGAGTTAACAACATAGTATTATAATAATAAAATAAATTAAAAACTAATATGAAGTTTAATCATTGAAGAAAATAATATTAACAAACCTAAATGAAAGATGAAATCGGACAAAAGGACAGAAACTAAAATTATTTCAGTCGCATCTGGGACACGAACCCAGGTCCTCTGCCTATCCGGGGCATTATTATTAGTTTCTGTCCTTTTTTCCGATTTCATCTTTCATTTAGGTTTGTTAATATTATTTTCTTCAATGATTAAATATTACAATGAGGTTTTTAAATCTCAATAAAAATAATTAATAATTAAAAATTAATATGAAGTTCTTTGTTAATACCACTGTTTTAAATGTATAATTATCAATATATTTCGAAAGCGAAGCTTTATATTTTAAATAAATCGGGGGTGTATAAATTAATTTATAACGATTGTAACTTTTTAAATAGGAAAGACATCAAGGTATTTAAATAAGACTTAAGGAGCACCTAAAGTGTTTAAGTAATTTTTAATTATTTTTTTTAAATTTTAAAATTTAACAAAATATAAGAAACAAAAAAGTCCCGATAAACCACTTTTAAATAGTTTGACAAACGGGAGCTTGTCATTGAAATCCTTATAATAAATTAAATTTACAATTAAGGTCTATATAAAAATAAAATATTAAAAAAAAACATATGCAACCAACTAAAATGTTTGAAACACATTTTGATATTTTCTCAATTTGCCAATCATATTTTGTAAAAAATCGTTCTTTTGACATAAATAAAGGTTTATAATTTTTACATACGAATACAACTGGTTTACAATTAGATAAACATGAAATTTTAGAAATTAGAAAAAAGTGTTAACAGTCATTTAAATATTATTAATAAGCAATTATAATTTTTAAATAACCGTCGCTTAAATTTAATTTCAAATTAATGTCTATATTTAGAATATTATTAATACATATTTTTATAATAATAACTATTATTATTTTATTTTTTATCCGTTATTATTTTCTTGATTTTATTTATATTAATAATAAAAATATGTTTTTCAGTTGTCTATACTTGTCATTATTTTTTAGTATACTGTGTATCCTGATGAGAAAAGCTTCGCCTTCGAAACATGTTGATATTTATACATTAAAAACAGTGGTGTAAACAAAGTGCTTTTTTAATTTATTAATAATGACCCCACAAAATAACAACACGTCTATTGAATAAAATTTAAAAAGACAGTTAAATGGTATCATTGCCAATAGAACTAATATAGAATTATACTTAGTATTATTGGTTACTTGTACTAAAATGAGATTTAAAAAAAAGATGGATGTTTGATTTGTCTTCGCTGGTAATCCAAATCTTGGTGTCCAATTTGGTTAAAAGCCCAATATTTTGCATACACCTTCTGCAAAAGCTCAATTTCATATAATATTTATGTTAATAATACAACTACATAATAAAAATATTAATACATGTAATAAAAAATAACTAAACCTAAATAGTAACAGACTTTTTTTTAATCATAATAATGTGTATTCAAATAAATATTATAAAAAGTGTTTGTTTTAAATAATACTTTTCTAAATCTCTTTCATTTGTTGACAGAAACTGAAAGCAAGAATTTGTTTCTGTCGATTAGATTACCGTAATATAATTATTTTATATTCATTAAACACATAATTGCAATAATTACATGGTAAATTTGATTTCATCATTTTCTAAACCGGCAAGTCAATAAACAAAAGTTATTATTATTATTATCAGTTTCTGCCACAAATTTTAAATGATTTCAAAACCAAATCAAAATCTAGCTCAAAGAAATTAAAGGAGAGGAGTTATCCAGCATTTTCTAAATATTGTCGTTGGAGCTTAAAACAATTCTTAAATAAAATCTATCTACTTTTCATAGTCGCCCCTAGTGAGGACGACTATGAAAAATATCCTGAAATGCCTTGTAATTTGTTATTATGTAAATAGAAAAAAATGTGTCGAAACATAATTTATTTAAATTCTCATTTTATTAATATAGGTATTAATTTTTTTAAATATACGAATTTTGTTTATTGTTAGTATTTTATTAATTATTTAAAAAAAATTGTTAAGTACTGTTAAATTAGTTTATTTTTTAGTAAATTACTTTTAAATATTCATTTCTGGAAGAATTGCATATTATCTACCAGGTCACAACAACCGGTCGCATTTATTTCTCTCCGTGAAAACAAAGACATTTTTTTCATTCCACACACAAGAGGCCCTGAGGGAAATTATTTCCCTCAAGGTCTATATCATCTTTGGGGATACTGTGTGGATTTTAAGTTGTAAATTAGCTAAAGAGAAAATAAGAAATGTTGAACGTTATACGAGTAAATATACATCGCATATTTTGATTGAGTTTCTGTGTGGTTATGAGGGATTACATCGTAGTTAATATTCTGTTTTGTTATCTGTGTTTTATCACAACTATAATATCAATGATTTCTTCAAATGTTCTCGAAATGACCGCGTTTCTACTTTTCAATAAAAAATAATAAACGAAACAAATTAATACAATGTAAATTGAGTTTCTTTTTCTGAATATAACTTATGCAAACATTTTTGTATGTATTTATATTTAATGTGGTTAATGCAATTCCTTTGGAGGAATGTCCCCGCCCTATGTTTGGTCTGTAACTGCTATTTTCATCTGAATGATCGTGTAACCCTAACGACCTTCATGCACCTACGGTGATACTGCATTTCACAAGATTTTCCCCGTTATTACGAGAAACTTATAGAATTATAAAATAATCGTAAACGATGGCAATGTTTTGAATAATTAAATACGAACTTTGGAGCTACGCACAAAACTACGATAGTGCCTTATCGCCCGACCGTCGTGCATTGTCTTCACACAAATAATGTCTGCAAGGAAACTGACGTAAATACATGACTCTCATACGGTACACATTACATACTGTTTCCTCTGCGAGAAACACCCTGATAGCCCGGGCCGGTGTGCATCGCGCGGACTCACATATAAATAGGTGATACCGCCCGGGCGGCTTCATAATCATTCCGAATCTACCAGAGTGAAGACCGTGCTCAGTTTGCCGTGTTGTATCATAACGTATCAAAGAAACTCTTGTTGTTATTGATGAAACTTCGAATAGTGCATTACAAATATTAACATGGATAAATCTCTAGAAAGCTGCGGTTATTGCAAGGTCTGCGTGCGACGCCGGATCATGAAAGCTGTGGGACGCACTCCTGAGACCGCCTTGGAATGCGCTTACAAGCATATCTTGGATTCTTACTCTGCTGCTCTTGGCTCCAGACCAGGGGCTTCACCAGGCGTATTGGCTAACCCACCCTCATCCCCAGGGGAAAGCTGCAGCACCAACTGCCGATGGACTTCCTCGGGATCGTCTTCCAAACCAAGCTACGATGATATGAACTTCAGCGATGACGATGACTACTCGCACCACCTCTACAGGAAAAGGATCAAATTTGTGAAAAGAAAGAAAGTGTGAGCTGGCCGCCTGCATTATCTACAAATGTCGTTGCGTTCCCTCTATCGGTGCATATGGAAGTTCCAGAAGGTTTCGTGTGTGGTTGGTTATAAGCCAGTGTTATCTTCTTACGAAGATATTCGATGATCCCTAGTAGACCTTTGGCCGTCCCTCAAAAGTGCTGGTCAATATTTCGTCTGATAAAAAGATATATCTTATTGTAAGTTATGCCAGTTTCAATTTTTTTTAAAGTATGCCCATGCTTTCAGCCGGCTGAAAAACTCCTGTGCGAATAGTACCTACGCATTGAATTTATTAAGTATCTCTTGTTTTTTTAGGCCATTGCAATTAATATAATGTTTAACTGTTTGATATGTTGTGATATAGAGTCGAATGATACGCGACACGATCGTGTAATATGATCATCATGATCATGAACTAAATCAATTATTCTTATTAAGTTGATTTAAATGTGAAAATTGTATCTGAGATTATAATGTGAAAAGAATATAATATTATGTATTATTAATTATATTTATTTACTTAAGTAAATACCCTTTAAGTATTATTTACACTTTTGAATAAAGACATTAAAAATGAATCTATTGTATTTTATTTATGCTTATGGTATTAATTAATTTATTTTATTTTTTAATCATTATCGCCTTACGGCTTTTACATAGTATAACATAGAGTATAAGACATAGACTATGATGTGAACAAATATGTAAGCAACAAAGAGCCCTTATGAGCGTCTATAAGAGCAAAGATAAATCTCAAGAATATCTGTGAATAACAAAGCAAGAATAAGCGTCTATTGGAGGTATATAAAAATTAGGACGGATGAAAGAAAAAAAAGATTTTTTTTAATAAATTTGTTTAAATTTCGACGAAAACATACATTTGGAGAGGTCCAAATAGAAGATAATGAATCAAATTGTAATTTCTCAAACATCTATGCTCTTAACATCTTCATTCAAGATTTGCATTCGATTTTGAAAAAAATTGTCACAAGGATGGATAATAAAAACTTTAAAAAAAAGAATAAATCGGCTACATGGGGTAAAGTCGCAGTTTGACAATGTCTTCGAAGGGTGAAAAAGCATTACAAAGATAAGGATAGAGGGAGATAGGTGCTGAGAATGTTCTGCCGGTATTTTAACGGAATGCGCTCCGACATTATTTATTACTTCAGCGCCGGCGCACAGCCGGGAAACGCGTCAGACACGTGTCCAAGAATAACAATAAATATGTGCGGTCATTGTTTACGATTGACACGAGAAAGGGCATTTTTACGACTCACTGTGATCTATTGCTCCACTATTTATCGACATTTGTGTTTCCACTCTTTTACAATTTTGAAAAAAATTCTCACAAGGATGGATAATAAAAAGTTAAAAAAAAAAAAAAAATCAGCTACATGGGGTAGAGTCGCAGTTTGACAATGTTTTCTAAGGTCGAAAAGGCATTACAAATATAGGGATAGAGGGAGATATGTATATTTACTGGCCCCGGTGACTGGAAGGGTGTATAGCGCTTAGAGTAATATTGTTACTCTAAGGTGTAGCGGGCTTTATTGATGTACTAGTATTGTTTCGTAAAATTATTCTGCTGCAGCGTAGTTTGCAGAATTCAAGATCCGGCCCCGGTGCGCCCTACTATTCAGTTTACCGAAATATCTGAAAAAATCTCGAGAACTACTGAGAATGTTTTGTCGGTATTTTAACGGAATGCGCTCCGACATTGTTAATTCCTTCAGCGCCGGCGCACGGGAAACGCGTCTGACACGTGTCCAACATTAACAATAAATATGTGCGGTCATTGTTTACGATTGACACGAGAAAAGGTCATTTTTACGGTTCGCTGTGCTCTATTGCTCCACTATGTATTGACATTTGTGCTTCCACTCTTTTATAACGAGTCACCACTTTAACTACGTATAAAGGCCTCCCACCCTGCACCCCCTAAAACGTTTCTCAACCTTATTTGTGCCATGCCTTACTTCAACGCTTAAGAAATCTCGATGTCCCCCCTCCCCCAAAAAATACATCAGCAACACCGACAAAGTGGCGCTGGCGAAAAAAATTCTTAGTATAAAATTCTTTATACTGAAATTTGCATGATTCATGATTGCAGAGTTCGCCATGTGTTTAATTAATTGCAAACTTACGACTTTTTTTTTTTTTTCACAATAAACATTATTATTAATTAAACTTACCCGCACATTTCAGTCAACGTGACCGAACCGAGCTGAACCGAACCTAACATAAACTAACCTAACCTAACCTAGTCCAACCTATTCAAACCAAACAAAGCCAGACCAAACCAAACCAAACCAAATCAAACCAAACCAAACCATACCAAACCAAATCAAACTAAACCAAACCAAACCAAACCAAATCTAACCTAACCCTTAATTATGTTAACCTAACCACCGTTGAGGTGTTTTTTTTTCCGAAAACGGTGCTATATAATTTGATTTATTGAAAAAAAAAATTAATAACAATAAAATACATTATGTAGAATTAAACATTTTCACAAGAAGCAATCACTTTGTGGTTTGACATAATTTTAAATAAAACAAACACTTTATAACATATAAACCGCGAATTTATTGTTTTTTTACACCAACTGCTTTCGCTTAGATCAAGCTTCGTCGGGCTAATATAATAATTAAAGAATAATATATATATATATATATATATATATAGGCACAGAAAATAATATATATATATTCGATAACCCTTATTAGTGTACAGTGTTAAATTATGAAAAAAGGTTTAATAAATATAGATAAAATTGTCTTAAAATATGATGTAGAATCATCTCCTTTCGGAAAGTACCACTAATTTATTAACACCGTTTGGTTAGTTAAAAATATGCACTTGGACCATTGTGCTTTTTCTAAAAATTGCAATAATTTTCCTATGAGTCATCATGGTTAAAACGTTTTAAAGGATCGCAGCGCCCCCATCTGTTTGGCAACTATTAAATGTCAGACTGTACTCTATTTCACATAATTTGTAATAACTCAAAGAGACGCTGCAAATCTGTCGGCGAAATGTACGAATATTCTTAATAATTTATTCGTTGGTTTCATCTATAATATGTAGAACTCCAATTTTTTTGTGTTATTTTAAATAATAAAATCAATTTTAAGAATATAGATGAAATTAAATGAGAGATATACAAATTAAACTTGGCAACTAACAAACAAAAAATTATAAATACACCGTTTGAAAAAAAAGAAAATAGGTAATTATTTTTTTAAACTTCTAAAAAAATTCTTAATCTTCATTTTTATTTCATCGACTGTAGTAATTGCCGTTCACACGCTTCTATTGCCGGTATACAATATAGAATAGGTCGAAAGTTGAAGTCGATTTAACACTGGCCTTCTATTTATAGCGGGTATACTATCGCATAGAATAGATGAGGTGAAAATGCGGCTCAAGTCATGAAAAATAACATTATAATTCATTTCAAATTTGAAAGACAAAAACAGTAGGGACTCTACTGATTAAAAATATAACTACATTAAAATAAGGCTGATATAAGAAAAAATAAATCGTCATTCGTGTAGTTCATTTTCGATCCGCTTGGCGCCCCAATAAAAATGTTAGTGTTTTAAAGGAATTAGGATTATGAAACACTTACCAAATAATGCAGTGGCCGAACATGCTCCTTCCAAGATATTTTTTCTTTCTCTCCAATAAAAGAGCGTTCCAAACAATTACTGTCAGATCACTGATCACTGAGTGTTCCATTTTTCAAAAAGGTTGTGTTTGGTTTGGGAAAGTAAGGACTGGATAAATAGCATTTAAGGTAGGAACCAAACACGTTATCTTTTCAGAGCCTAACATTCCCTCCCCAAGAAGAGATTAAAATCTCGTATCCACAATCGATGATAAATCATATATCTTCGAATGCTGACAATAAACAAATATTTAATAACAACCGGTAATGAACAAGATAAACAATTATTTAATCTTTGTGTAGCAAAGTAAGGACTGGATAAATAGCATTTAAGGTAGGATCCAAATACATTATCATTTCAGAACCTAGCAGTAGATATAACTGGAATATAAACCTAATACATATTTTAAAACTAATACATAGTTTTTACTAAGTGCATATTTTAAACACAATACTGCAAAATGACTTACATCTTTGGAACTATGACTTAAAACTAGAGTCTTACAACTACAATACATATTTACAAAAATACCTGTTATGATTATTGCTCGTGCTGTCAGTGGTAAAGAATACAAAAGTAAAAGTGTAAGAAATGTTATTGAATTAAAGAAGGTAATCTGGGCCGCAGAAGGTAAGTAGATATATAAGTAATTCCTTTGGACTGAGTAATCGAAAACACCACTAAACCAATGCGGTCGTTATTCTGGAAACGATTATTTAAAAAGGTGAGTCTTTAGCAAATGTGGAGGGAGTTTGTTCCCAGCTGTTAGGCCTGCTGATGCAAAAGTTTGGTGTCCGAAATTGGCATTGGGATTACGTTGAGGTACTGAGAGTTTTACTATGGCTGTTGAAGATGCTAATCGAAGAGTTGATTGCCCAGTATTGACATCATTTGGAGTGCACAGTTCCGACAAGCAGGGTGGCGCTATGTCATATATCGCCTTAAAGACCATCTAGCATAGTTTTAATTAGATCCTTTCAGGACACTTAAGCCAAGTATCCACCTTTCGAAATCACGAACCCCAATACTCTTTGCGTAATAAATAATTATCAAAAAAAAAATATGCACATGCAGATTTGGAAAATGTGTAACGGCGCGACCGAACGCGCGGGTCCCGACTGACTTTATAAAAATAGAAAAAGTAGTTTTATTTATCGTAAAAAATTAACTATTTAATTTCGAGCCGTCTTTTTTGGACCACGGTGTACCCTAAAAGTTCCCCTGGAATGATTGAAAACAGCGCCGAATATTCTCGCATCGTGCGGTTGAAATTTGAATCGAGACAGAATTCTATCGGATTTGAAATTTTTTGGATTTTTTGAAAAAATGCTGATAAGGACATAGAAAACAAATCAAATCTAAAATTTCACTTTAATCGGACCGATGATGCCCCAGAAAACGGCTATCAAGTTCCGACCAAAAATAAGAAATTCCTCCATAGGATTAACAATTATTAACAATTTTTTTCTAAAAAAAAATCAAAAATTTCTTTTTAAAAAATGCTGATGAGGACATAGAAAATAAAGCAAATCTAAAAATTTACTTCAATCGGACTGATGATGCCTCAGAAAACGAACCTAAATAAAAATCGAAGAACACCCAAAAACGTGACTAACCTTTCCAGTTGTCAAAAACAAACCACTGATCCAAAATGGCTGATAATGCTAACATATGATAAACATATGTGTAAAAACATAACAAAAAAAAATCGATAATCGAATGTACACAGCCCGCGAAAATTCAAAATTCACCTTTTCTTTTGAACACACCTCGTACGTTTGGATATATACTTTTTTACAGAAAGACAAAGATTCTCGGGTTACTAATAACTTGACAATATTTGAAAATCTCCTACTACCTCTCCTACTACCATTGTGATGTGTTAAGCGAAACATTTTGCTTGTGTCATAACGGAGGACTTAGTCAGCCGTGGAATGGATGCAGGACGCCTGGGTGAGACCCAGATGTGATGACAACTCAGCCACTAACCGGTCAAATGTACACGATGCTCTTATAATAATAATAATTAATTTCTATTGCGCTGTTTTGTAAAGGTTCACCTCAAGTGAGGTTATGTATTGATTAACAATAAAAAATTATGAAAATATTTATTGTTCAAAATGACTTGCGTTTGCCGCTTTCATTTGCAAACACAGCAGTAAAACAGTCCCGCCATAACACTAATGAGAAGAACTTGAAATAAACAACAACATTATATTAGCATGATGAAATACATCGCTAGTTACAAATAAGCTCTTTTTACATTTTCTAAATCACCAATACAAATATTGCGTAAGCTTTAAATCCAAATAACTTTATTTTATATAGGGGAGGAACGGGGAGTAATTCCCGTGGGATTCCAATAGTTTCATCTACTGGGATTGGTACCCTAAAACCCCACAGATGTTTTACTTCCTTTAATTTTGAACACAACAACATTTATGCGTTATATGAGAGAATTATACGAGTATATATCCCCGTTCTTAAAGGAATGCTTGATTTCGACACCTTAGAAACCCGCTGAAAAATAATTTTACGTAAACAAATTTTAAAGATAATCTCTGGAACCATACGTAATCCACCTATGCTGTGTGATAAACTTATACGTTCCTAACAAGTGTACTCGTGGGAGATCCCATGCACTATTTTGTGCTCCGAAAGCGAAAACTTCTGTTTACCATAAAACAGAGCGACTCAACTGCTCAATGATGCTGCATTGACCGTAGACATTTTCAAAATTACTTATAGATAATTTTGCGACAATCTTTTGACCCATGTTACAAAATAGTTCTAAATTTCTCTCATTAATTTTTATACTTTACCGATCAACCTTTCACTTATTTCATGTTTGATACAGATTATCCATCTTTAGTATTGTTAAAATCATTAATACGCAAATGTTTACTTGCTTGTTCTACTTGTTATTCCTAATACTTGTCCATGTATATTTTTTACCATTTCTCATTTATTGTAATGTATTTTAATCTCTGTAATACATTAGTGGACAACTGTTTTATGGACACTATAAAGATAAATTAATAAATAAATATAACATTTATTTAAGGCACATATTAAATGTTGTGAGGAAAATGGTGAGGAGCGTTGAAAAATGACGAGGAAATAGCAAGGGATCTAGTTACTAAACATCAATGCCGTAGATTGCTCTATGACCAATGGTAGATTGTGTCTAGTTTTTCAAGTTCGGTTATAAATTATGAAATTAATATTTGATAAGAGCCATTATATTATTATTTGCTGATTATTGGTGCCAAATGAATAAATGAGCGTCCAGGTTTCTTAGTGTTCATTATCAATCGGTACACAACGTAAAATTACCCGGTTCAAGTATTTGAATCACTTATCGTGTCATGCATGTCTACCTGGGATATCACCGAATGTTTCTTCTATCGGCTCATGCGACATAAATGCTCACCGCTGATAGCTCCGTTGTAACCTCTTCCTCTTACCCACAAACGCCACATTATTGTATCAGAAATAGAACGGTGTTCTCAGCGGCAGGACGATAAATCTTTCCTCTGCTTTCACTGTCTTCATTATGATATATCTCTGTATGTTAATTTAGTTTATATGTGTACGTTCCTGATGGAGGTTGAGTTCAACCGAAACCGGTCGGTAATGCATTAATATAAATAAAATAAATTGGTTTAAAACAAAAAAATGTTTATTTAAATTTCTTTCTTCGATAAAATATAAATATATTCCCTCGACACTCCTTTTATATCCATCCGCTCTATATTTTCAAACTTAGCGTCCATTTTTTTAATCTTATTAATTATTCTTCATCTTACTTTTGGTAAGTTACCAATTCATATTTAATATATTATATTAATTTATTTAAATTACATTTACCATTGATTTAATGAACCTGGAGTCGTAATTATCCGTACAGCTTACCGCAATATAGTTGTAGTAAATTAAATTACATGTTTGGCAGTTTGATGAAGATAAAATCCAAGATATCAGTTATACAAGTTTAAATAAATATTCAAGATTTTATATAAACTTTGTTTTCTATTCAAACACTAAAATACAATCATTCCTACTATATTTATACAGCGTTATGAATTTACTGCACGCACTGGGATAGTGTAACTAATCAAATGCGCAATGTGCACATTTACAGTCATCAAAATAAATGAAAAGATAATATTATAAACACGGATCTCCTTATGGGTACTTAAATCTATTAACAGCTTTTGTGTTTAATTCGTAGAACTCCATTTAATTTTTTTTATTAATATAATATAAATCAAATTTAATAATGTTATTATTAAGTTCTGCAAGTATTTTTAGTTTCTATTACTGTGACAGCTGTTTCGGCGTTTAAGGCCATTTTCAAACTGCGGTTAATCCACATTGTGACGACTTATTTATATGATTTTGTTCATTCGCACCCCATTGTAATTTGAACGTACAGTAAAAAAACATTATCAAAACAATATATTGTAACACATTTAAATAAATCAATTAATAATTGTCATTTAAATGCGTGGAAATACATCATAAATGTGAAAACCTCACAGAACAGAGAATTTTAATTATTTTCTATTATAATCGGTTTTAGCGATAATAAAATATTATTTTTAAAAACCCGTCTTGAAGGACTTGAGCATTAAACTTACAAAAACAATTTATTCCATTTCATATTCCGTTTGTACACCCGCCAACAAACAATTCATCTCAATATTTAAAATCATTACGTGCTAAAAGCGTTTTTTTTATTCTAAAATATTTGAATTAGCACCATCTGTGAACGCGTATCTCGTTTCGTTTAACCTAGAAACTGGAATGGTATTCGGAGTCCTTTTTAGTCTCGATTTTTTCGATATTTTAACCTAAATATCATGTTTTTTGTCAATTTTTATTTTTAATAAATATATGTGTAATTTTATTATGATTTTTTTAAATTAAAACCCCTTTGTGTTCTTAATCTTCCACTAGGTTATTTCAGGCCGGCCCATAGATTTAGTTGTAATTGTATCAGTTTGAAGATGCCAGTGATAGTGAAAAACCGGTCCGGTCAATCAAATAAAAAAAAAATCATATTAAAATGTAATTCCATCATGAATTGATATTTTCAAAATTAGACATATAATTTTAAAAAATTCCATTTAAAACGATGGAAAATCATCGAAAGTAGGTGCCGGAACAACGTTCCGGCCCGTTCCACCATAAGAAAAGCAGTGCCCCTTATTCTATCGAAACACTATCCAACCATATTTTTTACCTTCACTACCTATCTAGATTCCAGAAATCGTAAATAGCACAACAACTTTACAACACGTATAAATTCTAACTACATATTTGTACAGATACATAATACGTTAAGTAGAAATATACAAACAGTAAAATAGTTTTGTTATTCTAAGAAGTGAGAGACTCCAATACAAGAATAACAAAAATACATCTAGTTCCTTATGCAAATATCAATATCAGAATAGATTATCGTATACGTTTAAAAGACATATGATAATACATGTACATTCAGAGAAAGTGATTAATTTTGTAAATTTTGATTGTAATAAAGAACGTTTTGCGGATTATGGTCGTGGGTCAAATGATATCGCACATTGTTATTTATTTTATTTGTTTATTTTATCAGTTTAATTGATTCAAAATGACAATTTAAAAAAATATTTTTAGGCTAACAATACCTACGTGATTTTCCTTGTGTATTCGCATTATGTGCGTCGTATATTTTTTAATATTACATATATGCGTATGTACTTTTTATCAAAATAAAAATATATCCATTTTTATAAAGTACTCTAGCAGTTACTACCCAACTGTTTCCAATAATTGATAAATATGGAAAAAAAAACAAGATGGCGTCTTGGTGGCCCAAGATGAAAATGTATTTACGGACGATTATGTCAGGATTTCATAACGCCATGGGGACCATAATATTTATACATTTATGGGTTCCTATAAAATTATTTGCAGGTAAATTTTATGACGGTGAATTAAAACTGCCCGTTTAAATGTATATTTTATACATATATTTCAAGTAGAGATGATGTCTAAAGATATAAAAAAATGCAATTACGAGATACGGAATGAAAATAGCAAAATTTATTATTATTATTTTTTTATTTATTAGAAACACAAACAAAATATTTACATAAAAGCATCATACATAATATATCAAATAGACTCAATCGGCGTGTAAATATCTCTGATTAATGTGTTTACAACATGTGTGGTGCACGCAATAAAGTTCATGGATTACTTAGTTACAAATCACAATGTTTATTTACCCATTAAAAACATGGGGTTCAAAGATTTTACTTGCTCTAAATAAAATTTTGTATTTTAATTTTTAAAAAGTCATCAGATATGGCTTTTAAATTGAGATTTTAAACTTATTTATAGAATTTTTAAAAATGTCTATGTTATGATGTTTACTTATTTCATTGTTCAATCTTTACGTTTTTGGTATAAAATTATGATATCCCGTATTATTCAGGTGTATGTCTGTCCAGAACAAATCAAAATTTCTTGTACATTTGGGTCTAACGTATAGTGTGATATTATTCACTAAGTTACTATCAACCGGATTATTAACAATTTTGTAAAATATAATCAAAACAATTAATTTTCTTCTTTTGTGAAGGCTCTCAAATTTGAAATGGTTAAGTCTCTGCTGATAGCCTTTTAGTAAATGGTGAACTCCCGATCGATATGACAAGATACGTGAGAATTTCTTCTGAATGGATTCAATTCTATTTATATGTGTCGTGTAATGTGGAGACCAAACAATTGATCCGTGTTCCAGGATGCTACGAACCATTGAATTGTAGAGATTTATGAGGCTAATTGGTTCTTTTAAAAGCTTAGTGGCTCGCGCTATAAACCCAAACACCTTGTTCGCCTTACTAACCGTTTATTATACTGCCAAAAAAGAAAAAATGAAGCACACCGACATCTATCTACTATAAGTGAACAAAAATAATAATAATAACTGTACAAAAAAAATCTGAAAGAAATTACGGCAATACGAAGTACCTATTTTTAATTTAAAAAACGATGTTAATTAAAATAAGTCTGCTATAATAAAAATGATTCATTTGTAATACTGAATATCTTATAATTTTTAAAAGGATTAGAAAAAATAGATTTGCCATAATATTTCAATATCCATATACTTATTTATTTTAGTTTTAGGTAATTAAAATTAGTATTACGACTTATAATTTTATTCTACATCATTTATATCCATGCATCTACGAGTTTACCCAGGTACTGCAGTGCTTCGATTGCAGTAGAGTTCCAGGTTTTGTAGCTCTCAGGAGAACCAGAGTAGCAATAATGAGAGAAAATGTCATTATATCGGAATTCCTCCAGATTCCTGATTCCAGTATCAAAGCGCACTGGAGAAAAATATTGGCCCCACCTATCCCAACCGTGATAGAAAAATATTTTAAACTTTAATTTTTTTTTTAAATGTGTGTTTAATATGTAAATACTCTCTATATGATGTGTGGGACGCTAATCTCCCCACATCCTGGAATAAAAACCATTATTATTATTATTATTAAATTATTAACGCCCCCCAATACGACTGGTTTGCCCAGTACTAACTGAAGCCACCGCGTCGAAAGACTCGGGCGTTCAATCGTACTTTCCTTAAATCAAACCCACTGTTCGATCCCTTCTCACATGTTTTCTTCAAGACAGTGGGCAAGTTGGATCTTGTTTTTCTTATTTTAAAGAATTAAATATATATTAATTGATAAACTAAAGTTCTTAAAAACTTAAGACAAGATTTTTGTGCATAGCGCAAAGGGTAACAATTATTTTTATAAACAATAATTATTAGCCTGAAACACTCATCCAAATTGAAAAAAACCTTTCCGAGCAAAGATAAATGTCGCCGACAGGACTCGAACCTGCACCCTTCTGATGTCCGGTCAGATGCTCTACCGTTGAGCTACGTCGGCTTATCGCAAACCCGCCAAGTTAATCAATATATACTTGTGTTTCATTCAATAATTACTGTTTTTATTTATTTTTATTTTTTATTTTGGACATCAGAAGGGTGCAGGTTCGAGTCCTGTCGGCGACATTTATCTTTGCTCGGAAAGGTTTTTTTCAATTTGGATGAGTGTTTTAGATTAATAATTATTGTTTATAAAAATAATAATTAAATATATATTTGTAAAAAGCATTAACTTTGTGGCTCGCCATAATTTACAATAAAAAACACATAAATTTGTTGTAGACCACTTTTATTTTATTAAAACTCTACCGGTTTCGGAAGCACCCTTCCTTCATCAGGAGAATATTAAAACTAACTTATGATATAGAATATTGACAAGACATAAATTTTAGGTGTTGGAATGGGGATGATGAAGGAAGGGTGCTTCCGAAACCGGTAGAGTTTTAATAAAATAAAAGTGGTCTACAACAAATTTATGTGTTTTTTATTGTAAATTTAATATATATAAATACCCTAAGTTGTACTCCCATACTTGAATGTAGGTATATAGATTCAAATATATCTTCATATTTGCTCTGTTTTCTGTCTTCCTAAAAAAACGTTAATCTCTATTTGTTGATTTGGCATCGTCATATTTTGAATTTGTTTTAATGCACCATATTATATATATAAAACGTTGTCAATTTGTACCTGCTGACAAATAATTATAAAGAAAAGAAAACTACATTAAAATACATAATAATGTGAATATTGTAAATAAAATGTGTAGTAGTTTTTTTTTTTAATTTAAATATTCCCAAACGTGAACTTCGAAGACCAAAGTCAAAATAATTTGATAAGGGAATAAATGCATTTGTTGCAGATTTTAGAAAATTGGAGAGGCCGGTAGAGTTCCTCATTGAATGCAATCGGAAAACTATCATAATAATTGAGGCACTCGCATTAATGATGCATGATCCGGGTAACAAGTTTGGGGACATTGTTAATATATTTGCTGACTCCATTCATAAAATAAATAGAGTAGTGTACATAAAGTAATTCTTATTAAATTTTATTAATAATGACACCACAAAGTAATTATACATTTATCGAAGACATTATAAAATAAACTGTCATCCATACCAGCACTTTGATGAATCCTACAGTTAATTATTGTAGCGTGAATAATGTGGCTTCAATGATTTGTGCTATTATATTTTAGTTTTCTATTTTATTTTACTGTTAAACGCTTTAAAAATATTGTTTAATATTACTTTATGGTTTAAAAAGTCAATTTACTAATAATTTTCGAAAGCTCATTTATATGTTTTAAAAATCCATGTAAAAGTCCACATGGACGTATAATCAAATAAATAAATAAATTATTGATACAAGCCATAAGTGCGGGAAACACCGATTTATGCTAATCCATAATACGGTACCCGAAGTCTGTCTACCTGAGGGTAATTCACAAACGCCCGGCTTTAAATCCCGGGAATTTCGCAGTCGCCAGAAGAAGGCAGTTAAGGGGATTAACAGCGAACAAATTAAAATACACCGAGCCACAGTTTGGAGTTCACGAAGGAACTCGAAGAATAGTTCGGATGTGATTAAAAAGGGGGACTTTGGCCGAAGCAAAATCAGTAGTGGACAGAGACGAGTCAGTAGAGACCGTCCGGCTAGTGGTCGTAGTCGAGACTCCCGTCTCCTACAAAGCAAGCAAGCCACATGCATCCCCAGCCTGAGACGCTTCGGGAAAACTCGGCAGGAACCGCCGAACCCCAACGCCCACCATTCGAGTGCGGTCGAGTGCCCTTCGCCTCCTGCCTTCCAGCGCCGTGATCCCATCAAGGCACATATCCACCACCGCAGGAATCACCACCGGACAGCAGTCGAGCGCCTCTGGCATCCTGCTGATCATCCTCTTGAACCGTCTGAAACCGGTCGTCAAGCGAGAGCCGAAACGCGTGTCCGCCCAGCACCAAAACCTCCCCCTACCGGAAGCATCACCTGCTCTCTGAGGCTTCCAACACCAACATCGAGAGGACTGGTAATCTCCCCACTGGACCATGTGCAGATTACCCGTAAAAACAGTTCGTGTAATTAAGTGACACCCACAATACCTACCAGTTAAGAATGTATTTTACATTGTGAAATAATAAAATACTTGACACTCAACGAAGTTACCTGTTTCTACTGAACCCCAATGACCCCATCATGTCATTATGATTATTCTTTTCGGTACAAGAAGATATTTAAAGCATTCAGCTTTTTTTAATTGTTTTATCAAAACTGCAGCCATTTAAAAAAAATCCTTAATACTTCCAAAATGGCAGCATTTTTTTATAAACCGAAAATTTAACCAACTGTCACTGGGTAGATCGTAGAAATTAAACAAAAAATTAAAGATTAATTTACAGCAACGTGGGAAGCATAAATCTATCATTATTTATCTGTCAGACTTTTAAATTTACGTAGCCGACCTAATGTTACCATTTTATTTTAAACATTCACCTTGGAGTTAATTAAAAATAAATAAGAACCTTAAAACGGGTATTTTCGTTAGTAACTTCCCTGGCTAAAACGCGGATTTGTTTAATTTGATAATAAAATTGTAGCATATCCGTATTCTCAATAGAAAAATCTTTACGCATGATTTTTCAAATCCAATTAAAAATATGTTCAAGTGGCTCACTACCTAAAAAATATGTTACTGATAGTAGAAATTCATTCGTCACAGTTGTCGGGTTATCTTTTGATACAGAAACGTTGATTTTTTTAAATGTGCATCTTTTCTATAACTTTATGAATTGACTGTTAGAAATTTGATGACCCTTTGACCCCTACAAGGTTATTCTTCTGCTACTATAAATACTACACTATAGTTTGATAATATTAAAGGCATTGACTCTTTGAAAGTTCATTAGATAATATGAACGATTATCATATTCATATTCATAGTATGGTATGATGTATAATATGTATTGTGTATATACATGATGGAAAAAAATATCGATAAATTTAATATATACCTAATATGGTACAAATGTATAATATTTGTATCGGATTTTGTAAAATAAGTCATTTATAATACCAATTTTTATAAAAATGTACTTTTTCAGTTCATTGAAAAAACTTGAATTGTATTTGAAAAAAATATCTAAACCATAATATTTATACATTATTTATGGTAACTGCTGACCCCTTCCTTGCCCAGCTTGTTCTGAAAAGGTAGTACAATGAATAGATTTAGAACTCGATCCGTCCTGAGTGCTAGTCGAGCATCTTATCAACGAGATATCGAATACCTCCGATGAAACCAAACCATATTGTTTAGAACATAAAATAGCTGATATTGAATAATAGAAAAAAAGTGAAAAACAAAAAAGACGAGGGAAGGTTGATGGTACACAAGATTCCAATATAGTCAAGTGTTTATAATCTGAAAGTTTTCTGAAAGCGATATTATAATACTGCATATTGCATGTACAGTCCTTGTGCATGTGAGGTTTTCACCCAAATCGAAATCTCAAGTACAAGCGTATCGGATGATGTTATTGAGAGGGTGACCCAGAAACAAACAATCTTGTTTTTTTCAAACTGGGCCTTTTTAACAAACGGTTCACTGAGTTTGGAGTAGTGTCGGATCTAGGGGTGATCAAAGGGTGCAGACGCCCCTGGCGGTGCGCCCAGGGGACGGGAAACTGGACCGTACAATTTTCAAAAGTTCTCCTTAATACCAAAAAAATGGTGGTGGGTAGCAAAAGCCAACTTAGCACTCCCCAAAAACATCATTACCTCGATACATCTCTGGTTTGGATTGCGTCCATTTTGAATACTTTGGTTTTATTTTCGGGTCAAATGCCTAAGACGGCGCCACATCGTTAATATAATCATTACACTGTCGTGTCACGATAAAATTGTGACAACTTTCTTACTACTAACTTCCAGAGCGATAATAATGTGCGTTTGACAACAATATTACAGTATGGATCACTACTCCTACCAAAACATGTTTTCTGTTAAATCCGTGCGTATAAATGCATGGAAACAAGATATAAACATACGTATTTTACTATCTAATATGAGGAGATATATTTTTTAAAGCTTTGGCTTGCCGGAGAAAAGTGTAAATATATAGCACCGTGAACAAATCGCGACGCTCTCGTCTTCTAAAAAATAAAACATTGCAAATGGCTGATTACGCATGTGTGAGGGTTTTGTCACTAACGAAAGATAATTGTATATAAAATACATTCCGTATGATGCGGTAGCTATTAAAAATAATACTGAAGCTGTCCCCATCGACACGTACATATTATATAGGAATACAGCTATATCTAACTCATAATAATACTCGTAGCAAGGCTTCTGAAACATGCGTCATAAGTTGTTGTCTTCTTAATCTAAGATTTTAAAAGCGCACGTTTTGATAACAGTGTCGGGCCCCCTAGATAATGACCATATGGTATTCACTTTCAACTAACTTTATCTGAATGGATGTTTCTATTTAAAATACGTAAATGTGAAAAAATATATAATATATACGTGAATTTAATAAATTCTTGAGCTCTTCTTGTTTAGCTCGTGCCGTTCGCCACACATTACATGGACATGGACATTTTTTTACGATTGAAATCTTAACAGTTTTTTACTATCACAATTATACTATAATGATCTTTGATAACGCACTTGTTTTTACTTAACTTTTAACTAAAATTTACTTTCTTACTTCATTCTAAATTAAATGATGATAAACTATATTTACCATTATTTAATGATAAAATCCGTACATATTAATTCTAGTATATTGAATAACCATTAAATTAATCTTATAGTCCTATTCTATATATTTTTCCAGTGAACCGCTCTGTTCCTCCTGAAAACCCCCAATTACCCCTTCGGTTGCCTCCCACTCCAATACCTAAATAATTATATATGTCTGTCATTATTTTATTTATTTATTTATTTATTGTATAATATACGCCCTATATGGGCTATTACATATAAAATTAGTAATAATAAACAATATTTTGTATCTTATGTTAATTTTAATATAGTACTGACGAAGGAAGGGTACTTCAAATAAAAAAGGGTAAATAAAAAATAAATAAAAGTGGATTAAAAACAAAGTGACTTGTTATTTAATACATCATGTCAATCCACAATGTGTTTGCTTATTCTGAAAATCATAAATACTATTATTGTTATTTTATAAAAATTTACATTAATACTCAATTATTTACCTGCTCTCACCACTTATTGTTATGTTTGACTATGCTTATATGCATGTCATAATTTTTCAGTATAATTTGTATCCCGACGAAGGAACCGTTAGTTTCGAAACATGTATATTATGAATAATTTTTTTTGATCAAGTACTCTGCGATACTAAAGTTGTTTTGGGTATAAATAAACAAGTCAGCATTCAAAATCGGATCCTCCTTAGATACTTGAGAACTACCGATTTATGTGAGATCTTACTACAGCTATTTTTTTCTGATATAGCTTTTTCACAACCTACCAATCATTAAAAAATATAATTTTTTTACTGTCTAAGGGTTTCCAAGGGATGCACGAGCCTCCAACACGTCCCTCTGCTTTCTATCTGCCACTTCGACACTGCGTGAGTTTGTAGATAACCGAGTAAGAAACAAAAAATAAGGAAAAAAAAAAACGGGACCAACTTGCGATATGAAATGCTGAAAGAACGAGGAAATGATTTATGTGTTTTAGTTTGCGATATTCGAGTTATCAGTTGTATTAATGTTAGTATCCATAGAAAATGTTTATATACATATTTTAATAGCGATAGTAAAGTAGGTTATTTGACCTCCATGCACATACGTACCTAAGTCAACGTGAAGATATTTTTAAATCAATAAATTGATCTAATTGATCTAATTGATATAACTTTTACATTCACTTGGCAAAGGAGGCCTTGAGGTTTCCCTCAGGACCTGTGTCATGTTTGAGGATGTTGTGTGGAGAGTCTTTTAAAGTATATGATGGAGTGAACCTGGGTTTTGAAGAGACCCTTTTTTCAAAGCGACGAAAAAAAAGAGCAGCAAGTAATCATTCCACTTTCACAAGAGCTGTAAAATCGACTCGTTCTCCTGCGAAAACTAAAATAAATAATATTCAAACGCTTTCGAAGACGTCAAGGAAGATATTGGTGGTAAAATCGTGTTTGAAAGTAGACATTTTGGCAGAGTTTTTTCACTCCCATATGAATATATATGAATGGGCACCACTTATTGGATACGTAATAGTGCTTCAAATGCGCACTAAAGCCCTTTTGACGCTGGGCTTATGGCATCTTTTTTTAAACAATAAATCCAAAAGAAAAAAAACACAATATTTTTTTAATTCATAATTTTATCTTCATCACTATGCATGCCCCTGTAATTTAATATTAGTGTTTGCCTACGGAACAACAGACAATTCCAAATTCAAAATATCATTTAGCTACCGTCGCCGCCATCTATTGCCGAACTGCCCAACATAATGTCAGATGAAGAGAGGTTTTTTTATACTGTAAAACTTATCAATTGATACTGACTTATTAGCCTTGACGATTGAATGACAGATGGTATTACAAGACGCTTAAATAATATTACTGTAACAAATTCATGTATTTTACTTCATCTGGGGAGATAATGCCACCCAACTGACCCAACCCAACTGACAACCCCAAGGGCACTTTATCAAATAGCCTCTAATATTATATTATCCATAAAATTTGCAAATTAAAATTAAAACATTATGGTTTTTCGCGCAGTTGTTAAAATTTAACACTCTAAAAATATTAGGATTTTTTTTTCTTTTCTAGACTGACTAGGCTCCATTGTGTTTAATAAATAAACCAACTTTTTCCAATAATAATTTTTTATTGAGTCAAATTTCTTAGAAATCCTAAATCAACGTACATATCGGTAAAGTACACAATTATTATTGACGAAACACTATTTTGCACGTAGATAAATTAATAAGCAATGTTATGTACGCATTTAGTATAAATATCGAATTTTCATGAAGAGTGGTTTTAGAGAACAAAAATATTCGAAAAGTCGTTTAGTAATTTTATTATTAGTTGGGCTACGTTTCTCTAATTTCCCACTTAATAGAGGATCGGGTTAAAAAAGGATTAACAAATGACCTAAACACAAGTAAATAAGATGAATTGTTATAGTATAATATAATTAACTTGTTTAAATGTATATATTTAAAACTTAAGAATAATTTGTGTATTAAAAATTGGCAAATCACTACGAGTCTGAACTCAGATCATTGATCTGAGTGTCTAAAGGTTTCCGCTTGGTCCCGAGCTAGTCAAATTTCAGACATTTTAATAGAGCGAGGAATGTTATGTGAAAAATTATACATAAACTATTGTATGTATAATTGCATAAGTGAAAAATCACATTTTAGATTGCATATATAATACCTATAATATTCGAGTAACTTCGGGTAATATGGCCCACCGCACTTTCTTCGAAACGTGGCAACGGGTTATTACAAAGCGGGTATAATCCACTCGCAACGGTGCATCTTCAGTGTATTTTTATGACTTGGTGAGTAAGCACGCGTCTGTGACGAGCGGAGATCGGTTTTTACACCTTTCGATCTTATTTTTTGGTAAGTTTTGAACATCATATTGACTTAATTGCAATACGTATTCCAATTTCAGCTTTAACAGTGTGTTAAAACATCCCTAGTTAATGATTGTAACAAATCATTTTGCGTGTATTTTTTGTCACTTTAAAGTTTAAGGTTAGTTTTATAAAACGTCTTTTTTACAAGTAATATAGCCTCATATTACTTGTAAAAAAAACGTACTATTACCTCGTACTATTTTCCAATTGCATTTCTTCTTTTTTTCTTCAGATTATGACTCCCACTGTGATAATTTCTATTAAAAAACGCCAAACACGGCGCAAAGAGTTCACGAGGAAGGCCATTGAAGATGTAAGAAGCAAGAAGATGGGCACAGTTAAAGCTTCTAAGCAGTACCATGTGCTTGGAATAACACCGAGACGTCTCAACTCTTTAGTGAACAAAGAAGTACCAGCTAAATTGGTTACATGCGCGAAATGAGGAAGAAAACCGACTTTGCCTTTTGAGCTTGAGAAATAGCTAGTCATTTATGTGTTGGTAATGGAAACGAAGTTCCCATTGGAACGTCGTCCAATGGGAACTTCATTCGCAAGAGCGAGAGACATCAATGGAGAGAACAGCAAATACTCTCATTAAATTGGTTGTACCAACCGCTTCTCCTACGTCCCCCCAGCCTTCGATTTCAATAACACAAAGCTATATTAATCATTTTCATATATCTCCAATTCCGACAATTTTCTCAAGAAAAACTAGTAACAGCGGCCGGAAGGCTGTCAAATCCATAACTGCATCCCCATATAAATCGAAACTTGAAAGCTCACTAAAGAAGGAAGAGAAAATGAATAAGGGTGAAAAGGGGAAAGATTTCACCAAAAATGATGACCAGACCTTCAGCATGTTCCACCTCGCAAGAAGATAGTGATCCTTCCTATGAAGGCAGCTCAGATGAAAGCCCCGACAGACGTATTGAAAAAGGTGCAAAAATTTTGTACTGTGATTGTCTGTATTCCGAGGACACCAGATGTGAAATTTGGATACAATGTTTTTCTTTTAATTTCTGATCTCATAAAGAATGTACTGGAACAGTGACAAATAATTTTTTTGCGAGTTTTGTACAATTAAATAATTATAAAGTTATTAGATTTAATTTCAGTAACGATAGGGTAATATGGCTTACTGGTGGGCCATATTACCCTAACATTTTTTAATACATTGATTCTTAGGGTTTTAGAAAAAAAAATGGTTGCTTTCTGATTATTATGATTTACTTTGACTGGTACCTTTTTATGCCCGATTAGTTTATTTACTAAAATAAACAGTAAAGATTTTATGACATCGTTTTTACGAAGTGTTTTATTAGCAATGATGCTTATGGTGTGCCATATTACCCGAAGTTACTCTACTGGTAATGAAAACATTGTATTAGTCGCAATTTGCCCAGCTATTGAGTTTTATTCGTGCAAGATGATTATTTTATGTCTGGCGGTGATAATTTACCACCTCACTATATTATGTACACATTATTATCTTCCCATCATGGCATAAATATAGATAGCATAATTCCAGACCTGATGCACATTGCAAAAACACTTATTTACGTTTTGTATTTTCCTTTTAATCCTAGCCGTCGTGTATCCATCAAATCCTGTAAAAGATAAAAAATATAAACTCCTGGCTATTATAACAAACGTCACGAAAGTTAAAAAAAAAACTCGCGGGACGATACTTATTATCAACCACCAAATATTGATAAACCTTTTTTATAATTATTAATCGCAATAACGATGTGATTATTTATTTTTAGAAGCATATTAAACATCAAACAATTTAATACCAAATAATGTAAATTAATATTCAGTGCTTCCCTAAATTTCACGTAATATTATAATTATAATAGATTTATCACAATTCATTAAAAATCCCAGCTTTGCGCCACGCTTTTTATTTTGTCCTCTCTCGCTTGTATTTCGAGAGGTCTGTCATATCGCACATACTAATACATACTTGTAAAGGAATCAATCATATTAAATCACACCTTTAGGTTCGAATTCATCAGATATAATGGACGTATCTAACTCCTAACAAAACTGTTATTATGAATCCAAAAAGGCATACTTGCGTAGCCATGCGCTTTTGCATATAATAATGGAAATAATGCTGTTTTAGTTAAAAAAAAAATACCAGTCGACCTCCAATGTTGAGTAATGATAAGATTCATTGCTTTTTTAATGCGAGGGTTCCGGTTTAGAATACCGATGGAGTGCAAATAATGCAAAACGTAGTCAAACCCATTAGTTACTGCATTCTTCAGAATAATTACTCCAACCTTCCACAATTATATATCACATAATTACTCACAGAAATAACAAGTGATCTGCCCGAAAAGATTACGCAATATGAACCCATAGAATAAAGAAGAACACAAGAAATGCGATATGGGCGTGTTTCGTGATTAAAAAGTCTGTCCATTCTTAAATTTCAAATTCAAAAATTCCTTTTCTCAATACAAATTCAAAATGAAATATACAGCAAACCCTTAGTAATTAATACGTCCAGCTTTTTAATGGCAGCATGCTACACTAGCGCCTCTAGCGGCGAGGGTTTGTTCATGCATTTTAATAGATATTCTGTGAAATATATTCTTAATAAATTATAAATTAAAAAATTATAAAATAAATATTAGGTATCCCATATATGATTTTAATGTTTTTTTGCTCATTCTTGAAAATATTTAAGAGGCTATTAGGTTTGCACTAACAGTTATAAGCCTCTCCGCTCGCGTTTTGTCTATAGGTGGTTTTAAAAGGGAATTAAATTCTTATTTAATAAATTTTCTTTAATTTCTTATTTTCAGACCTCACCTTTTGGCTAATTTAGATTTTTATTAATATTTCATTTATATGTGCTTTGATGAGAACATTTAAAAACTGATTTATTCCCTTTCTAAACCACATATAAACCAAGCGGCGAGGCTTATAACTGTTAGAAAAACCTTATAGCCTAATCTTTTTTCTTGTATGACCAAAAACGTAGTAAAGTCATATTATGTAGGTCACCTAATATTTATTTTATGAATTATAGATTTCTATAATTTATTAAGAATATATTTAACAGAATATCTTTTAAAATGTACGAAAAAAACAAATTCGTACAACCCCCGCCGCTAGAGGCGCTAGTGTAGAATGTTGTCATCTCAATGTATGGAAAATGTCAGAAGCCGGTCATATAATCTATTTACGGTATTTGATATCAGGCAATGTAAGAAAGACAGAGCGTTGTAGTTTCACAGGCTCTATCGGGGCTAGATCCAAAGGGTACTAAGTCAGTGGCTACATCGGTTTCCATTCAAATCTACATGGAAGACATTTCTAGTGCGTATTTTCTATTCAGTGCTCGAACCCAACTTTTTATCAGATGAATCAAGACAATGTGAATATTTAATTATTGGATAACTAATATTTCACATTGAAAAATGTATTATTTGACCATTTAAAAATTGTTGTTCCGTTAACTTCCCTTCGAAGATATTATATTATTATAGAGGGTAAAAAAATTGAACACTTACAAAGTACAAGTTATTTCATAAACAGTTTTTATTCACCAGCGGTATTGTGTTAACTTTTCTCTTGATTTTCCAGAACACGAATTTTTTACGAGAAAAGATTTATTTTATTTTGTGTTTTTATTTTAATTCTTGTATTTTATTGTTTGCTTTTCAGCTGTTTTTTTTTTCCAAAATTCCAAATACAACGCTTTTCGTTATGGGAAATTCTAATTTTCTGAAAAATGTCACCGCACGCCACTGATGTTCCGGTATAGTTATAATAATTGGTGACTTGGTGTACCTACCTGTCCGCATAGTTTAGGTGTAGGAACAGAATATATAACTACGAACTATAATGATGACCAGTCACTGGTGCACGAGTTGGTATAAACAGAGATGGACTAGTAACCGATGGGGAATCTCGGTGAGTCATTGTCCGATTAGGGCAACATTTGATTAGGTTTGGAATTTGTCAAAAACTATTTTGTGATACTTACAAGTACCTACTCTAATTACCTTTGAATCTTTGCTTTGTAACTGCTTTCCCCGATAAACTTTACGTCTTCTCAAATTCTGTGGCCTTCAAACTATTTAAACTTTTCGAAAAGTATTTGTTAGTCGGAAAATGTTTCCAATGTCGGCGTAAGTTTATTCTATGTTTGAATTATTCTTAGCACAGTTGAAACCGCCATTATTGCAAAACGAATTAAGTAAAAACGTTACATATTTTAACAACTTCATGGATTATACTGAAATTTCGTTTAAAAGCCAATATTCCCTTTCTTACGCCCGGTTGTTTCATGCGTGGTTCTAAAGCATCAGTTTAAACCAGTCGGTCACCCATATTTAGAATATAGGTAATATCAGAACAAAGTAAAAATTTGAAGTTTTGGCTAATTTTCCATAGATTTTAATTAACTTTTTAGCAATTTAGCACGTATGAAACAACCGGACCTAAAACTATTTTGGAATGGTTTCAAATCAAATATGGCGCTTTTCTTAACGGACCACTATTTCCCATTTTTATGTTATGATGTATTTTTTCCCCTTTTCTTATAATCGCGTTGTATATACTACACAGCGCGTAAGGTCGGAATAGTGGAAAACATGATTTATTACCAAGGCGCATGTATGGTTTTAACAGTTAAACCGGTCTTCATTCGCAGTAGTGAATCGATTAATAATAATAATAATAAGAGTTAATTTCTATAGCGCAGTTTTGTGAAGGTTCACCTCAAGTACGCTTTACACTAACTAACCTAACCTAATTGTAAAATAACAGATATACTACATAGTATATCTGTTATTATATTATATATACAATATGTAAATTAATACTGTGACATACAATATTCATGAGCAGGTATTATAAAATAACAATTTAGAAACTAATGGTGTAAATAATCAAATATGTAGTAGGTACAAATAACAAGAGAAAATTATATACATGGTTTTCACTGAATACTAATGAAATTAAATAACAAGGAGAGAAAACCGCAACTAAAGAAGCTATGGAGGATTGAAAGAAAAAGAAAAAGAAAAAGAAAAAGAAAAAGAAAAAGAAAAAGAAAAGAAAAAGAAAAAGAAAAAGAAAAAGAAAAAGAAAAAGAAAAGGAAAAAGAAAAAAGAAAAAATGTCCTGAAATTATGTTTCTACGTACATGAATTTATGTTTTATGTCGGAAAGGATTTTTTGAATAATTTTGTTTTCAATACCCGTTTGAACTCTGCTAAATTCTGAATGTTAGCAATATTTGGGGGAAGCTTATTCCAGATGACCGGGCCCGATATACAAAAAGCGCGATCATAGTACACGGGTTTATTTGACCGAGAGGGTTTAACTAATCGGTTAGCAGCATTCAAATCTGCTGACCTCAAAGAAAGCTGTCTATCACCTGGGTTTTGTCAGACACAGAGTTCAGATATATAGGCTGGTGCCTTTCCGTGGAGTGCTTTGAAGGTTGTTAAGCAAATTGTGAATTCTATTCTTTCAGGGCATCAAAGCCAATGAAGGCGATCCCTTAGAAGTGGAGTTATGTGACAATATTTAGGCTCACTATATATAATTCTTGCCGCAGCATTGAAGACAGACTGGATCCTATTGAGTTGTTTCTGGGGGCACTATGCAGCATATGCACTATTACAGTAGTCCATACGTGAGACAACAAAAGAATTTATTAGTGTTTTAGCTGCATCAGAGGGAAGGCATTTACTGATTGATTTTATCTGTCTAAGATGGAAAAAGCCAGAACTTACCGCCTTTGAGATTTGCGGTTCAAGAGATAGACAACTGTCGATAGTGAAACCAAGAAATTTAATTTCTTTAGAAGGAATGATATCAGTGCCCTGAATTTGAATCAGACTGAAATCAAGAAGGTCCTGCCTTCCGGGAGAAGATATCCAAATGAACTCTGTTTTGGTAGGGTTAAGTTTAAGTTTATTAACAGACATCCAACTTGATACTGTGTCAATAAAGTCAACAACCTCATTTTTTAAGATGTGTTTTTCATCCGGAGAACAAAACTTGAAAATTATACGATCATCCGCATAACCCTGTGATTCAAAGCCAGCCGAGTGAATGAGGCGTTCAAGACGATTTGTATACAAAATAAAGAGAATGGGACCCAGGACGGAACCTTGGGGAACTCTAAATTCAATTGGAGATTCAGGTGAAGTACATTTATTGAAAATTACTGAACTTATTCGTCCAGACAGGTAAGATGTCATCCATTGTAGCACATCACCCCGAACGCCAAATTCGGTATCGAGCACATTTATTAGGATACTGTGATCCACCGTATCGAATGCAGCACTCATGTCAAGGATGGACACTAAACCCACTTTACCTGCTTCCACCCCAAGAATCAGATCTGAAATGATCCGCAAAAGAACAGTCTCTGTTGAATGAAACTGTCTATAGGCTGATTGATTTTTCGCAAACAAACCAGCAGAGTTCAAATACCCCACTAATTGTTTAGCTACGATTTTCTCTAGCAATTTGCTAGCTAGTTTACCTATATCTAATTTACCCTAGCAAGAAAGGGTAAATTAGATATAGGCCTGTAACTATCCGCATTGTCAGCGTCAAGATTTGTTTTTTTCAGTATTGGTGTTATTAGTGACTTTTTAAGTGTGCCGGGAACAAGTGAATTTTTTAACGACCTCTGAATAATGCTGGTAATTACAGGCGCTATATCAGGGAAGCATTTTTTTATGAGCCAGGTAGGCAGAGGATCTCGAGCACATTGCTTATTCGGACAAGATATTATAGCCCGTGTTATATCCTCTATTGTAACATTTGAGAATTTTATGAAATCACCAGACAGTGATCTTGGTGCAGTTATGGAAGGTGACCCCGCTCCACTAAGGGCTCTTATATTTTGAACTTTACTGTTAAAGTAAGCTGCTAGAGAAGACACTTCAAGAGAGGAGTCAGTCGGGGCATTGTTCTCTCCACACACGGTTTTTAAGTGCTGCCAGAGCTTTCGCGGGTCCTTCTGCGAATCTATTTGATCACACCAAAAATTAGACTTTTTTTGTGCCACTTCTTTTCTGTATGATTTTTGTTCGTCAATCCATAGTTGACGATTGCAACCAGTCGGATGCTTCCTGTATTGTCGCTCTAATTTCGCATTTCCTTCTTCTTCTTGAGATAATCAGCATCGAACCATTTGCTACATTTCCGTATGCGACACATCTTTTCTGTAGAAGGAGCATGTTTATCAAGTAAAGATAGTAGCGTGGTGTTTACAATTTAACCAGATCATCTAACTCGATTTCTTCAAGATCATCTTGATTACAGAGACGCGATGTTCTCAGTTCCGTGCAAAATTCCTCAAGATCGAATATCCTCCAATTTCTGGAGACGATTGTTTTGAACTCCAGTTTTGGAGGATCAAAGGCGAATACGGAAGTGAGGAGGCGATGATCGGAGAGTCCGACATCCATTACCTCTGTGCTTATCGGGGGAAATCCAACTCGTGAGATAATGATATTGAGTGTACCGCCTGCATCATGAGTAGCAGAGTTCACCCACTGCTCGCAGCCTAAATCACGTAGAATTTTTGTAAATTTTATTGAATGGGGATCTGTCTTCTTTTCCAGGTGAATATTAATGTCTCCCAGAATTATAATATCACAGTTGTAGTTGGGGACACATTCTAGAAGAGACCGCAAATCACTAAAGAATTTTGTATTCGGGGCACACGACCCAGGACGGTAGATAGAGATGATCACAAGGGAGGCACCATTGGCTGAAGCCTTACAACCAATAAACTCGAAGGTAGTATACACCTGACGTATCCCTATACTATCCAAGCGAAGACCCTTTTGCGCTATAATTGCAACTCCTCCATGATTTGTGAAATTGATGTTGCTTGTATCAGACTTGATCGGTCTTGTAGCTTCATACACGGAAAAACCGCTAGACCGCAGGTTTTTTATTGATTGCGATTCTCCGTTTTCGTGCCATGTCTCGGATAGCGCCAAAATATGGAGACCCTTAGAACGAATTAGTTCCACAATATCGTCATGTTTATTCGCTATAGATCTAGCATTCCAAGCAGCAACAGTCAAACCTTTAGGGGAACGACTATTCCTGGTTTGAGCTAACCGCAGGTTTTTGGCTAGTTTAACCTTCCTACCGGCTCTGCATCCTCGCTTTTTGCCATTACGTCTGGGAAGCAGTAGACTATTATTATTGTCATTATCACTACTATTATTGTCATTATCACAATTATTATCACTTAATGGTAATGGTCGTAAAGCATACAATTCGTCTAAAGTATACGGTAGCATGATTTATGACCCTACGACCCATTTCGAAAGTTTATAAAAAAATAAAGAGTAACCTTTCTTTCGGACAACGTTCCATCCCGGCAGAAAAACATGTGGCATGCATCTGTGAAATGGTCACTATCCCCACGCTGCACTGCACTGCACTGCACTGCACTGCACTGCACTGCACTGTTCACTAAACTATGTCTGTTAGATGTCCACGAGTTGTTTTGAATAAAACTTTAAACCGTATTATTTTAAATTGTTACAACTATTGAACTTAACACTAAATAATTAATATTTGAGATAATTCACTTATACAGATGAACTTTTTAGGACACTAGTACAAAATCTACCCCTTCTGTACAATTAAAATCTAGGAGCGTGTATGGGTACGTGTCTGCAGCTTCTAAGCGCTGACACTAATGATTATAAACATAGTAACTAACACATGTGACCTTTGTCATGTTAATATTTGAAAATGATATAAATAGGCAGTATTTGTTGGTTAGACCTCAGAGAACAAAAAATCATCCGCATTTTTTAATATTTCTATTTTTGAAACTGATAATACATGGTGGAATTCCATTAAATGATATAATAACACACATATGAAACTTATTTCCACTTTTATTTTATTTCTCCGTGACCGGTTTCAGCTTGTTAAAGCCATCTTCAGACTGGTAAAAGTTTATCTTAAACTACGGTTTATATGTTGGTTATTCCCAGTAAACATAATTAGGAAGTCGGTTATTCCCAGTAAACATAATTAGGAAGTCGGCAGTCAAAGACGACTTAATGACAAATATAAAGAAAACCCATGTAATAGAATAAATCCCTTGTAGTCTCTCCCCACCCCTCCTCCCCCACGTGTTGTGTATATAAACCGTAGTTTAAGATTAACTTTTACCAGTCTGAAGATGGCTTTAACAAGCTGAAACCGGTCACGGAGAAATAAAATAAAAGTGGAAATAAGTTTCATATGTGTGTTATTATATCATCATCCGCAGTGCTTCATTTATGTGTCGATATGAGACACTAGCAACGCGATTGACTGAAAAGTTAACAATGTCAAGCTGAAAATGGATAAATTGCCCCCTCTATTAAAAAGGTTGTGCTTCACAGCTCTAAACAAAGCAACAGAGACTAAAGAGGCGCATGTGTTCGTTTCAGTGATGGCTCATGGCTATGAATCGGTCTTTCTATCATAACTATAAAGCAAAATATCTGTTAGTCTGAAGCAGAAAACACAAGATCGGTTAGCTCTGGTATCATGAAATTTGCACAGCTTTATCTCTGAAAATTCTATTTTCAGTATGCAACGTCATTTCTATCATGAGCTAAGAAGTTTTAAAAAATTCATACAACTGCTAAAAAACAAGATGAAATAATAAAATGATTGTAGATGTAATGTTTAACAAGAAACAGGATTTAGAAACCTGCTAGAAAAGCTAACGCATACAGATGCATCAGTTGAACAGAGTTACCTAAAATAAATAAATCACTAAATGTTGAACACAGAGTTTTAATTGAATAAAAACACATTATTATTATTTTTTTACATAAAAATATAAGGCCTTTCAAAAACATTAGATTTTTTAAATTAATATACCATGAAATTAAAGTTACAGCTAATTTAGTTTCGAATTCACAGAAGGCATTAAGTGCCTCGACTCATTTCACAAAAAAAAAATCTAAGTGGCTTGTGAGAAGTTACTAAAAAGGTCTATGTGTGGAACTCGATCATTTTGCCCTTTATTACTAATTTAGTAGTTCAGTCATTTTTTTACTAAACACAACCAAATCTCAAATAAAATAATGTTTCAAATAAATACCTACTCTTCTTATATCAATGACAATTAGGATTTGCAATATCATGCAATGTGCAGTGTTTTCTAATATTGTGTCCTGTGAGTGCAAAATCACATCTTCTCAAGCGATAACTTTGTAATTTAACGTTTTAATCTGGAATGACCTACAAGGTAGTATGCTTCTGTATTTGTTATTAATTAATAAGATAAACCCCAGCAAGTAGTATTTGTACAGCGCCTTTGAGGTGATTTTTCAAAAAAACGGCGCTATACAAGTCATCCAAGTATTATTATTATTAACTAATGTCCAGCGGCACTTAGGATAATTTTATGGGAAAACACCCGGTACATAGGACTTGTTCACTTTTGCTATATCATGTGTATAAAATAATTTTTTTGGCACTCAAGTCTTTATTTAGGGCATTGGCGAGGGCACAAGGGCCATTTCCAAAAATGTATGTTAAAGTTTGATTTTTTGGTACTTGGTGCTTTTTTTATGCGGATATTCATGTCTCTGAGAAACGGCCTAATAACTTTTTTGATAACATGAATCTTATTCATTGTTATTTTGTTTAATTTGTAGAACTCCATTTAATTTTATATATTTTTAATTAATATTAATATTAAGGATTGCATCTTTTTTAATATGGGAAAGACTTCAAGAAATTTTAATATTAGAGTTAAGGAAAACCTAAGATGTTTAAGTAATAATTATTATTCTGAATTTGCCAACCATATTTTGGAAATAAATCATTATTTTGGTTTAAATAAAGGTTTAAAATTTTTACAAACCAGGTTTACAATTAGACAAATTTGAAAATTTAGAATTTAGAAAAAGTGTTAATAGTCAGTTAAATATAATTAATAAAAATAATTACTTCTTTAACTTTTATTATAAATTTGTCATTCAATGTTTTATAATAATTTTATGTAATAATGTTATGTTCTTATTTTTATTTAGTTTTTTAAACTAAATAAAAATAAGAACCTTGTTTTAGTTTTAGATGGATATTAAAAATCCGTAAGCCCACATTCCCATATGTATACGGCTGAAAATGTAAACAATGCCATGTGTCAGCGAGCAATGTAGGGCCGTTGTGCCCAGTGCACAGTGCACAGTGCCCGGTGTTCAGTGCTCATGACACGACATGTAAGTAGCTGCCATTGAATGCGAATTGCGGATCCCTAAAACTGTGATGGATCTGTTACCAATAAAAGAAACAACCGAGCCTGGGAACACACACACACATGCTCACAGTTAGTAGATGACTGAGGGGTAAAGCAATTTTTTTTTAAACATATTTTTCATTTCATATGGGAGGAGAGGGTGACTAACGAAATTAGAAAAATACGCACAAATGAGGTAAAAAAAAAACTATCAATTTACAACTATATCAGTCGCCGGAGAAGCAAAATAATGCATTTTAATGAATGTTTCGTAAATGAACATTTCAGTAGCCGTCTAAAGTATGCGTCGCGTTTATTTAGCGCCTCTTAAGGTCCGTCAAATCAGAACAGTGGGTTATGAACACTGAACAGTGGCAAGCGATTTATAATTATATTATTACGTTTATTTAGCGCCTCTTAAGGTCCGTCAAATCAGAACAGTGGGTTATGAACACTGAACAGTGGCAAGCGATTTATAATTATATTATTTGGATTCTTTCGTGTACTGTTCAGGATACGACTAACTGAGACATAATCAAAAACCAGAATCTACTGTACCTATTTAGAGAAGCTATTTTCCATTCAAAGGACCATTGGAGTTTGTATTTACTTTTTAGAATAGGGAAATACCTGCTTAAGAACTTTACTATTTAGATAAATTAAAAAAATTCCAAATCAATGTTTCTTTGTTTATAGATAGTAATAGTCGTCACGATTACTTTCGCCGTCAAATCAATTATGGCACCCAAACGACAGGCAAGAATTCACAACTTGATAAGTTTATTCCAAAAAAGGGAATGAACACATGAACTAGTTTATTGAAATAAGTATGTTTCAAGTATTTACGTCGGGGGAGATGGAAAATAATGCATTTCAACTGTCCAGAATGATTCGATGGTGTTTGGGAATAACCTGATATATGTTAACTGCAAAACGATACGGTAATAATACTTTCTCGTCTTTTTGAGCAACCTAACCGTTGTCATTCATCACACGATCATGGTCATGGTGTTTAGGGCGTTTTCTAATTAAAGACAGATATCTGGATTTTAACACTCGAAAGTAATCGTATTTTTTACACTCAACTGAAAATAACTAAAAATCAGATAATTCCCAAACAAACAAACACCACCGAATTATTACTTTTAAGGGATTCAATTTATATCGATAGACCTCTTTTTATCCTTTTTTTTTCTTTAAATAAACTGTATAATTTTCAAGTTATATTTTTCTACGTTGAAATTTATCGATTCCAGTAATTTAAACTCAGTGGTATCAGGAGATTTAAAAATAAAAATGCATTGGAAACGTACAAAATTAAAATTAGCAGACTAATCGCAAATATATCGACACGTGCCGCCAGTATGTCAATTATTCCCACTGAACACTTTATTTCCAGAAGGGCGGATCTATAAAGGCGATTCTCGTTGCTTATGCTCACTGAGAAGTTTCTACCAAAAATTCAGAAACTTTTAAGTACCTTTGCAGATCTACAAAAAGCATTCCACCGAGTTGACTTGACTGGAAAAAGTTATGGATGGTATTGACCAAGTACAGACAATCGCGACCCTGTACGAGGGAAGCGTTGCATGTGTTAGGGCAAACGATGATTTTACGGGCTGGTCTGACATCACAAGAGGTGTTAAGCAAGGCTGCGTAATGTCACCGTGGTTATTCAACCTATACATACAATTGTATGCAAGAATTGCAAGAGGTGGGCTTGGGCGCGAAAATGGGAAATCTGAAAGTATGTTGCCTGTTGTATGCTGATGATGGGTTGCTGATTGCTAACATTATGGCAAATCTACAGTCCTTCGTATCTAGGATGAACGAAGAATGTATGAAGAATGAGCTAATGATGAATGTAAGCAAGTCTAAAGTCATGGTGTTTGAAAGAGAGAGTACGAAAACAGTATGCAATATAGTTGGGAATGATGAATACTTGGAGCAGGTCGATGAGTTTGCGTATTTGAGAAGTATGTTTACGAGAGATGAAAAGGCTGATGGGGATATTGAAAGGGGTGAATGTAGGAAACTTATGGAAATTAATGGAGGACTGAACGGCGGTGACGCTAACAAAAAGTTGTCCAAAGAAGCGAAGCTAGTAGTCCACAATAGAGTGCTGATAACAACCCTGATGTAAGGCAGTGAAGCATGGAACTGGCAAAGAAAGGATGAAAGTAAACTGAATTCCGTAGAAATGAGATCTCTGAGGCGAATGTGTGATAAAACCATGTATGATCGTGTGAAAAATGTAGATATTCCTAAATAATACAAGGCTGAAGTAAGCGTAATGAGTAAGATTAAGGGAAGCTTAGATGGTTTGGGCATGTAGAGCGAATGAACGAAGAAAGGAGTGTGAGGAGAACATATAACGCGAATGTTAATGGAAGAAGCCGGGGAGGTAGACAAATACTTGAGTCGGGCGGCCATGTCAGAAGTAGAAGAGAATATATGAAACGTTGTATGAATATGAATGAAGCAAGAAGTGTATGCCAAGATCGAATTGTTTGACGATCCGCCCTCTTTGCCTACCTCTGCGTGGAAACGGCGTGATGGTTAGTTGGTTAGTTAGTTAGCGATCTATACCGATTTGAAATAAAACTGTTTTCACCTCAGACAGGTCAATGAAATTAATTACTTGTGTTCAAGGAAGAATTTCGATATTTTAAAAAATGTTTAATCGATTTGAGAAGAAGTATGGGACGATTGAGCTTACTTGTAACATACGGACACGCTCACAACACGTTTCTAGTGATTATTCCAAACGATTCCGACATTTTATTTCCACACATATACCAGTATTAGATTGTACCCACATTGTACTTGATATATATTATGTTATGTTTATTATACATACTAAATCAATTGTCGCTCTGCACTCTATTTTATTCCTTTATGTAAACCACCAACTCTGTATTATTACTCTAACCGTGTAAACCATTTTATTATATTTATTATTCATTATTTCAAGAATCTTCTTCTAACACTTTAGGAAACATATGACCATGTACACTCCGCTTCTTTACGCAAGCACTGCTTAAAAAAGAAGTTTAGTATTGTAAATTGAATTATAATAATAATTGTCCCGGAGATTTGGCTAATGATAATGTCAATGTATGATGGCATGTAGCTAAATTTGTAAGGATAAATTATTTTACTAAAAAAAACATACTTTTATTTATTTTTATTATTTTTGTTGTTAAAACCTTACAATAATATGCTAAGAACAATGCACAGATTGTGAACCGCATTATTATATCAATAAGGAACTCCAGTCCAATTTGTATTTATTTCTTTTCATTAATGACGTTCTAGCTTAAATACAAGAATATTACATTTTTTTAAGAGTTAGTTTTCAAAGTTAAAATTATTTTCAAAATTCCAACTTTTCAAAGCCCGCCAAAACGTTCAGCGTCTATGGTGTGATTTTGAAGTTAGAATGTCGAAACAAGGATGCGCTTTACCGTACATAATTTTATATTCTATTAATGAGTCTAGTTTTTGGACTGTTAGTTCATGGTGGAATTCCATTGTATTAGAATTGAAATTAAGACACTTTTGTACTTTCTTCCACTTATTTATTTTCACCAGGACCGGTTTCATCCCACTACGGACATTTTCAGACTGGTAGTTGACATTCTTATGCTACGGTATTTATATAAACTTAGGCAGGGTTACACAACATTGTATCTATATCATGAATGTTTCTATTTTGTTAATTTATATAATTGAAAAGGTTGGTATTTTATTTTGGTAATATTGGGATATTCCCTTCTTGTGGCTTAGGGCTAATGGACAAATATTGATGGTACTATGCTATTTATTATTATTATTAGGGTTCTCCGTGAATTTGGGTTATTATTAATTTGGGAAACCGGTCCTGGTGAAAATAAATAAGTGGAAGAAAGTACAAAAGTGTCTTAATTTCAATTCTTATATTCTATTAATAGAAAACCATAACTATAAATAATAATGTTATGTACTTAACTTTTTTAACCCAAATTATAATAATAATATTGAACATTAACATTATCATAATATATGCATTGACAACTGGTTTACCCATGAATATTCTTATTTCTTTCATCAATAAAAGTTTTTTTTTTATTTATATTGAACAACAATTACAGCTTTAAGTCACCCAAATTAAGTATAAACTAAAAAAAAATACATATTTAAAATACAAAACAAAATCGACAAATAAAAATTTCCATAGAAATCCAAAACCAGAATACGCGCGGACGAGACCCGTGACGTCAGATATTCCGAATGCAATGATACCAACATAACAGCGTGTTTTGATTAGATGATTTTTATTAACTTTTAAATAACGATTCATAAATTCCACGTAAAATTAATTATACATGATTTTTTTTTACATAAGAGTATATTTATAGTTTTTTTTTATTCAATAGTTGTGCAGACATTTTCTGGCGTCATTATTAGTATAATTAATAAGAAGTACTTTGTTTACACCACTGCTATAAATATCATCATGTTTGAGAAGCAAAGCTTCCCTCATCAGGATAAACAGAATACTTGCATTACAAGTAATTTACAAAAAATATTTAATTAAAGGGTGTCTTGGTCGTGTTTATCTTATATAGAAAAGAGGAGTTCTTGTGTCTGATAAGGGAGCTACGGTTCTTACTTTGGTAGTTATCAAATATTTAAGTTGCTTCTATTTATAAAATGTTTTGTATGAAGTATTTACGTATGTAAGTTTATTTTAAAGAAGAGTTTAATTTTATTTATTTGTTCTGATTGGTCATTAATACAGCGCATTTCAATCGGGAGGTTTATTGTAGTTTTTTTTGTTAAATATAATTACTGTTTATCATGAAACATGTAGATAGTTATACGTTAAAAACAGTGGTGTAAACAAAGTACTTTTTATTAACTATTTTTATTAATTAAATGTTTTGTTACATGGTTTTATATTACAGATTTTATGCAACTCTTCCATTATAAGCATTTGCATGTGGATGGAAGAGGAGTGGACATTAATTATGAATGGTCAAGTAATATAATATATGATACATGTATATGTTGTAGTAGGTACATTACAGTTTGATTAAGAAAGAAAAATATATATACATATGTAGTAAATGTGGTATAAAGAGACATTTATATTATATATCATAATTAAGATAATGTATTTAAAAATATATACATATGTAGTAAATGTGGTATAAAGATACATTTACATTATATATCATAACTAACATAACTAAAGAAAAAAAAAATATATATATATAGAGATCCCCTCTCGTACTATGTTGATCAGACGTGACGGTACGCCAGGAATTTGTTGATCCGGAGGAATTTGTTGATCCACCCTAATTTGTTGATCCAATACCAAATCAGGCATATAAACGTTGATCCAAAAGATCAACTTTCGTCACATAGATTTTGCTGTAAACCACGCCCATTTTTCCATCACATATACATTTTACACTTTTTCCCTTTGTTGATCCGATTTGAATGAACCAATCAGGGCGCTGTGTTTATCAAAGGCGTGCACGTGGTTCTTCACTGTGCTCATTTGTTGATACGATTTAAATGAACCAATCGGAGTGCTTTGTTATCAACTGGTTCTTAACGAGTATAGGTACCGCCGCCCCGGAACGATTCGTTGAATTAACACTACCTTGACGATTTTTTTGCGAATAACGCACAAGAGTCCCAACTGCTTCTAACTTGAGAGATTCAATTTCGGAGGCAGGCGTAGACACCGCTACCCGGAAACCATTTAATGGATAACCAACACCTCTGCCATAGGTCACCCCAATTGGTTCGCTAAGTTTGGTGACTTAGCAGGGGTGCCCGGGTTCATGGGGGTTAAGTTTGTGCAGTCTTAACAGTAGAGTTTATGAAATGATATATGATTTTTCTATGAGAATTCCGCAGAAAAGTCCCAACTGCACAAGAGTCCCAACTGCACAAGAGTCCCAACTTCACAAGAGTCCCAGCTGCTTTCAACCTGGTAGATTCGACCTAGGAGGCAGGTGTAGGTACCGCTGCCCGGGAACCATTAAATAGATAACCACATCTCTGTCATAAGTCTCACCAAGTGGTTAGATTCGTTTGGTGAATTAGCAGGGGTGCTCGGGTTCATGGGGGTTAAGTTCTTGCACGTCTTAACAGTAGAGTTTATATGAAATGATATATGATTTTTCTGTGAGAATTCCGCACAAAAGTCCCAACTGCATAAGAGTCCCAACTGCATAAGAGTCCCAACTGCACAAGAGTCCCAACTGCTTTCAACCTGGTAGATTCGATCTAGGAGGCAGGTGTAGGTACCGCTGCCCGGGAACCATTTAATAGATAACCACATCTCTGTCATAGGTCTCACCAAGTGGTTAGATTCGTTTGGTGAATTAGCAGGGGTGCCCGGGTTCATGGGGTTTAAGTTTTTGCACGACTTAACAGTAGAGTTTGTATGAAATGATATATGATTTTTCTATGAGAATTCCGCAGAAAAGTCCCAACTGCACAAGAGTCCCAACTGCACAAGAGTCCCAACTGCTTTCAAACTGGTAGATTCGATCTAGGAGGCAGGTGTAGGTACCGCTGCCCCGGGAACTATTTAATAGATAACCACACCTCTGTCATAGGTCTCACCAAGTGGTTAGATTCGTTTGGTGAATTAGCAGGGGTGCCCGGGTTCGTGAGGGTTAAGTTTATGCACGTCTTAATAGTAGAGTTTGTATGAAATGATATATGATTTTTCTATGAGAATTCCGCAGAAAAGTCCCAACTGCACAAGAGTCCCAATTGCACAAGAGTCCCAACTGCTTTCAAACTGGTAGATTCGATCTAGGAGACAGGTGTAGGTACCGCTGCCCCGGGAACTATTTAATAGATAACCACACCTCTGTCATAGGTGTCACCAAGTGGTTAGATTCGTTTGGTGAATTAGCAGGGGTGCCCGGGTTCATGAGGGTTAAGTTTATGCACGTCGTAACAGTAGAGTTTGTATGAAATGATATATGATTTTTCGATGAGAATTCCGCACAAAAGTCCCAACTGCACAAGAGTCCCGACTGCACAAGAGTCCCAACTGCTTTCAACCTGGTAGATTCGATCTAGCAGGCAGGTGTAGGTACCGCTGCCCAGGAACCATTTAATAGATAACCACACCTTTGTCATAGGTCTCACCATGTGGTTAGATTAGTTTGGTGAATTAGCAGGGGTTCACGGGTTCATGGGGGGTGAGATTTGTCCAGGTGTTAACAGTAGATTATGTATGAAATGATAAATGATTTTTGTATATGAAAACCGCATAAGAGTTCAGACCGCACAAGAGTCCCAACTGCCTTCAACCTGGGCGATTTAATTTGGGAGGCAGGTGTATGTATGTTTATGGGGGTGAGGTTTTTCCAAGTCTTAAGAGGAACGGCTGCGTTGCCTGTTTCATACATAACTTAATTTTGGATTTTAGGCCAAAATACCCATCGAAACTGAATGGTGTATTTTTTTTTTAAATTAAAGTTTTAGTAAATATCTAGTACGGATGATAAGTATTTTATGTATTTTTGTTTTAAATTATGAAGAATATGCCATGAGAAAAAACAAATTTTCACTTTGAAAATCATTAGCGGGTTTATTGTTTTTTTTTTTAATTATTATATTTGCTATGTAAACATGATTACGTAAATAAAATTATAAAAACAATACGTTTAAAAAAAAACGTTTTTTCGGGTCGATATTTTACATCATATGTACGGCAACTTTGTGTTCCAACATAAATTGGTCGGTTTTAATTTAATGTAATGTCCACCATAATGCTTATTTTAAACATTTTTTTTAATATTATATTTCAGTGTATTTTAAGAACACGGGGCAAAACTTTTTTTTTTGAATCACCGCTAGACCACAAATAATTGTTTAAGTGCCTCTAAAATGGCAAATAATCAATTCCTTTAATGGCCTCTAATCAAATAAAATTGCTTAAATGGATTTTACTGTGTTTTGTAACTAGACCTGAATAGCCAGGTACTTCCTCACATTCCTCTACCCATCTTCTTTCCATTCCCTTTACCATCAGCCTCACAAAATACCCAATTTTGGGGTACAATAATCTTACTTGCTTGAGCGGTGCTCACAAGAATAAAAGTTAGTTAGGTACGCTATTATTTGTTTTCATTATTTAATGTTCAAACGATGAAACAGTTTTACTAAAATTTATAATAAAAATAAAATTGTGAAAAATATTTTTTTTAAGAATGTACTTAAAAGAATGATAGCTTATTTGTTAGTTTTATGAACATGATCAAAAAATATAAAATTTCTAATCTAGCTCAATTGAGACAAAACTACTCAATTCTCTGAGTTTATCACATATCTGGGCATTTTTGAAAAGCGTTGTTTTGTATTATTAGGGGAATCCTACAATCCACAACTTGTAACGAGCGAGATAGAGAGTCCAGATAATGTCACTCTTCTTTCAAATAACTTGTCAATGTGTTAGACAGAGAAAAAAAACCGTAAACATTCATTTCAACTTGACTAACGAAAGAACAGTAAATATATACGTTTTATGTTACATCTCTTTCGTTATCATCAGTGAGAAACATCAAGAAAGAGATATCATATTGAACGTATGCTCAAGTCGTCGACTGTAAGATTATCTTGAAGAAATTCAAATTAGCTGATCTAACAGACAATGAAATCTCTGTACATTTATTTATTAAACTTAAAATAGTTCCACTTCATGCGGTCTAATATAAACTTATATATTTTTTTATTTTTTATTTTTTTTATTTAATATAATAATTTTTTTTACAGAGAGTATATAAAAATAAGACATGATTCATATAGTGTAACAAAAAATATAATATAGCTATTCCTCACCATAAAGAAACAAGGTTCTTGTGTTTGGTGAGTGATTATCGCTTAATTAATCAAATCATAACTTAAAATATTGTTGTACAATAGCAGGAAAATATGAATTTGTTGTGTAAATTTTGTAATTTATCACTAGTAATAGTATTAAAGAAAATGAAAAGAAAGTAGAAGAAAAGAAGAGAAGATAATAATAAAAGACAAAAAAAAATCTAATAATAAAAATTAATTTTTTTTTTTTTTAAATTGTTAGAGTAGTTTGAGGTAATTTTTTAATCTATGTTGAAATTCATGGATATTTTCTATAATTTTAAGATCAGATGGCAGATTGTTAAAAAAAGTTATTCCTAGATATAGGTATGTGTTTTGCGTATGCTTAGTATTGAATGGCGGGATTTTAATGTTTTGTTGATACCTTGCGGATATATTAAATTGTAATTTATTTAACGTTTTTTCTTTAAAGATTTGAATAATTGCATATTTTTTATAAATTTTATCTACTGTAGGTACATTGAATATTGTAAAAAGCTTTTCAGTGGAAAATGATGATGGTTTTTTTAAAATTACCTTTATTATCAATCTTTGAATTATTTTAAGTGGACTTAAAATATTATCATATGTTCCCCCCCAGCCAATAATTCCATATTGTAAAATAGACTGAACAATTGCATAGTACACTCTTTTTAGGTTTTCTAGTCTAAGAATATTTCTTAGTCTTATAAATATATATATACATTTTCTAATTCGTTTAACAAGTTCACAAATATGTGTTTTCCATTTAAAATGCTGGTCTATATATAAACCAAGGTATTTAATTTTGGAAGTTGGACTAAGTATTGAACATGCTTGATTACAATTGATTCTGTTGCAGTTACTTTGGTGTATTATAATTTTTATTTCTGGTTTTGATTTAAATTTATTGATAGAGAAAGGAATAAATTTTGTTTTTCCAGTGTTAAGGGAGAGTAGATTATTATCTAACCAATTTTTTAATATATTAATATCAGTATTTGCTAGCTTGTTAATAGAATTCCAGTCAGTACCTTCAATTATTATGACAGTGTCGTCAGCATAAGATATTATTTTTCCGTTTAGCTTTTGCATGAATATGTCATTTACATAGATGATAAAAAGTAGAGGTCCCAGTACTGTACCTTGAGGTATGCCAAAATTACTTGTTTTTTTATGACTAAGTACCTCGTTTATTTTTACCACTTGAGGACGTTTGAAAAGATAGCTTTTTATCCATTCCAGAGCTGTACTATTTATTCCAATGTTGCTTAATTTAATTATAAGTTTGTCATGAGATATGCTATCAAACGCTTTTTTGAGATCTATAAAAATTCCAAGGCATTTTAGTGATTTATCTAATGAAGTGTGAATAAGACTAGTTTTTTTTTTTATTTTTTTTTACAGTAACTCCACACAGGAGACCAAGGAGGAAACAATTTCCCTCAAGGCCTATATCATCTTTGGGGATGCTGTGTGGAGGATCTTTTAGAGGATAGGAAGGAGTGAACTTGGGTCTTGAAGAGACCCATGTTATAGGATGGAGGAAACACAGAGGCCGGCAGATCATTCCACAGCCGAGCTGTTGAACACAAGAACGAGTCGTAGAAGCGACCCGTTCTCATGTGACAAATGTCAACCGTGTGCAAATGTTGGGCGCGCGTTTGGCGTGTTTCCCGACTATGCACCGGTGCCGAAGGGATCAATGACGCTAGTTCCTCGGAGCATCTTCCATTAAAATACCGGTAGAACAAGGACAGCATTCCCACCCGACGTCTGTGCTCCAAAGATTGCAACCCATTTGTTAAGATAGGCGAATCTATCAAACGGACCGCCCGTTTCTGCACAGAGTCAAGGTTTTTTTCAGATATTTTGGGACTCCCGACCAGAGGTGGCTGCCAAATTCTACAATGGGGCGCACTTGCGATTTGTACAGGGTCAGCAGTTGTGTACTATTAAAGTATCTGCGGGCTCTGTACAATACGCCCAGCTTCTGAGAGGCTAACTTTACTCGGGTTTCGATGGAGACCCCATACCTGAGCTGATCACTTAAGGTTACACCAAGCATATCAATGGAGGGCTTGTTGGGAAGATTGCTTCCATTAAAGGAGACTAGATTGTCATTTCGATCCCTTTTAGACGTAATCAGACATGATTGGGTCTTTGAAACATTAAATTCGACGAGGTTATTCTTACCCCAAGAGGAGACCCTCTCAAGGTAACCGTCCATTCTCTGTTTCAAAGCCCTCCGAGCCGTTGGAGTTTGTGTGCCCTTTGGGGGCTTGTCAAACAAAAAGCAATCATGGACTGTACTGTCATCCGCGTAACAATGGATTGGTGCACATGTCAAGAGGTCATTGATGTGCAACAAAAACAATGTCGGAGACAGAACCGATCCTTGTGGGACGCCAGCATTTATTGAATGCGAGGAAGAGATGAAACCATCAGCAACCGTCTGAATCGATCTCTCCCTCAAAAAGTCGGCAATCCACGTACACAAGGAAACGGGAAGTCCGTAAGAAGGCAGTTTGTTGACAAGTCCTCGGTGCCAAACCCGGTCAAAGGCCTTAGAAATGTCCAGTGAGACCGTTTGAGTCTCACCATAACGTTCCAGACACCGTCCCCAAACATGCGTCCATAAAGCCGAATTGATTTTCGTGAATTATGCTATTACATTTTATAAACTGGTTAATTTTTTTTTTACAAGTTTTTCAAAAATTTTTGCAATATTTGAGATTACTGAAATGGGACGGTAATTATTAACATCTTCGGGATTACCAGACTTAAATATTGGAGTTATGGTAGTTTGTTTGTAATTACATGGAAATACTCCGCATTGGAAACTTGTGTTGATTATATGCATTAACGGTTTAGAAATTTTGTTTTTAATATTTTTTAAAATGTTAATTGTAATTCTATCAAAACCTGGGGCAGAGCCTCCTTTCATGCCGTTTATAATAGTTACTATTTCGTCCTCTGTGGTGAGTTGAAATGTTGACATTTTATTTTTAACATCAACATTACAGTCTGGAATTGTTATATTTGGATCTTTGTGTATGAGATTCGCAAGATTTTCTCCTATATTTGAAAAGAATTCGTTAAATATATTTGCAGCTTTTAAAGGGTTCTCTTTGCAACATGTTTTCGAATTATCATGAATAATAGAGCTGATTTCATTGTTTTTATACTTTTTTTTGTCCATTATCTCATTTATAATCGTCCATACTCCTTTGTCATTTTCAACCTGTATCAACTTCTGTTTATAATAGCTTTCTTTTGTATGTTTTATGATATATGAGAGTTTATTTTTATATGCTTTAAAATGTTTCTGTAAATGTTCATTATTTGGTTGTTGATTAGTTAATCTATAAAGAGCTTGCTTATGACGTACGGATACTATTAAACCGTGAGTTATCCATGGTTTTATAGGTTTGAAGTTAGGTAGTTTGGATTTGGATATGACATTATTTGTTGAGTCATTTATGAATTTAGATAATTTTTCTTCAAACATTTTACAACAAACATTGACATCATTACATTGATATAAATCAAGCCAATTTTCTACTTCTAATTTACATTTTAACGTATCCATGTTAAGTACTTTTTTTGAAACATTTTCTTGTTTAAATGGTGGAAAAGTTGGATTACAGAATTTATAATTGAACATACATGAATAATGATCAGTGATAGTTGTATGAATGACAGCGGATATAATATTTTGGATATCAGAAATATTTGTAAATATATGATCTAAACATGAAGGTCGTTGACCTCGAACGTTTCTAGTATATGAATTTATGCACGGTAAATAATTAAGTTCCGCTAACATGTTTAGATAATTATCTTTATCCTTACTAGAGTATTCTTTTGCAATATTTAAGTTCATATCTCCAACAATAATATTATTTTTATTTCTAAAATTTAATAATATATTTTTAATTCATTTATAAATTGTGATATTACTGATGCATGAGTGCGATAAACGGCAATAATATTATAGTATTTATTTTGGTTTTTAAACTCAATATTTAATAGGTTTAAATTATGAAAATTGTGTATTTCTTTAATGTTGAGTACATTATAGCGGTTAGATATGAATATTGCAATACCACTGTTTTTGTTTAACTTTGTTGTTGTTGTATAGAAAGAGAATCCCGCAAGATTATAATTCAGTTCGCCGGCGGAATGTGTTTCTGTTAACACTATAACGTCCGGAAAATAATTTAATGTTTTTAAAGATATTATTAATTCATCTAAGTTCTTTTCGATACTTCTTATATTAGTATGAAATAAGGTAAATCCTTTATCAGAGCAAATTAGATTTAAATCTCTTATGGAGTGGTATAATCTTTCTTCTATAAATGTTTTTTTATCTAAAGCATTACATATAAAATCAGTCATTTTGAAGTTAGTATGAGGAGATATAATTTACCATATTTATTCATAGTCGATGCGCTCTCTAGCAATTTGAAGCATTTTTTGCCGGTAAAGACATTTTATACTGTCAACCCGGTGTTCGGTGGAATAGTTCAAATTAAATCTTTTATTTTGCACACAGCAATTGTTGCAAATTGGGTTTATTTCTCTGTTTTCGCATTTCGAGAGTATATGTTCCTTAGTACAATGGGGGCAAATGGGTGGCTGCGTCCTGTCGAGACATCTTTGGGCTGTATGGCCGAACTTAAGGCAGTGATAGCATTGTGTGAGTGGGTTACAATCTTCGACGTACACTCGTTGGAATTTTTTTTTTTTTTTGTCTAATAATATTCTTCTTACTTTTCCGGTTGTTTGTATGATGTAGTTTGTGGTATCGTTTTCTTTACCTTCATTATATTTGTTTTTTAACTCTTTAATGAGTTTAATATTATTTTTGTCTTCTTGATTTAATTCTTGATTTTGTTGTATAATTCCATGTATAATATCCTCTTCAGTCAATTGGCATTGAAGCCTTTTTAACATCAAGAACGGTTTCTTTTTTTTTATTTCTTTATATATTTTACATATTGCTTATTTCCAATACTTAATGCATAAATAATTTTTATATCCTACTCTCAATATTCTTAATTTAGGTACCTACATTTTTTTTAATTCACTATTTACTAAGCTACTATATACAAAGCTACTATATATATATATATATATATATATATATATATATATATATATATATACTATATATATATATATATATATATATATATAATACTGTAACTCTAAACAATTTATGTTTGGGATTTGTTTTTTTGTCTAATATCTTCTTTCTTTCTTGTATGGTATGTGTGGAAGTTTTTATTGTAATATAGTTTGTCTCTAAAGTAAGGTGGTTGTAAATTGTTAATATTCTATTTTTAAATTCTATAAAGGGACGGTATTAGAAATTAAATGTTTTATTATTTAAAACAATTAATAATTAGAATTAATATAAATTAACACAACTAAAAGTTCACAGCGTAAGATAATTAAAAAGTTTTTACATAATTCTCATCTAAATTTGGTATTTATATACCAAGAAGTGTAAATTCCTCTCCATTTACAAGCGAATGCTTTTGATGCAATATAATAGTACAAAAAAGGTCATGGGATTGTTTTAAGTAGGAAACACATTTTTCTTATAACTACATAATTATATTTTTTAGTATTATCTTGGGTTATACCATAAAATATTTTTTTAATATTTGAGAAAATAGCACAATTACTCGCTCATTAGAAGATTTCGCGCAAAAATATTTTTTGATATCGCCGATAAAACACAGTTTGACTAAAATTATATTATTTCTAACCTAGCTCATTGATCATGATTAGAAAGGTTCATATTATTATTCCGTTGATAAAGTTAATTTTTCATCTTTGAACGGAATATTTTTATTCCTTTGTAACTTATACGATTGTTAAAAACAATAACCACATATTTTTAACAGAATAAATTATGCACAATAATACCACCTTATCATTTTGAGTAAGAGAAATTGTTCTCAAATTAATTGTATTTTGTCAGCGCGCTAGAGGTGATATTTAAAAATCAACATGTCCTACCGCCGAAAAGCAGGGCTCAGCGTGAACAAGGCCGGCGGCTGGACTGTGAGACAGAGAATTCGTAGGTTAGCGTTCTCTTTCCGTCTGACGAACTCCCCCCCCCTTCTCTCCCCGCACGCCTCAGCCCATGTTAACAATCTTCGTTGTAGGTACCTACATACATATTAATTTCTAGATCAACTTGTATCTGGAAACTGAGAATACATCAAACGGAGCAACGAAAGGAGAATAAATTAATAAAACATATATGATCAACTTGTATCTGGAATCTGAATACACATTCATTTTAGATCAACTTGTATCTAGAAACTGCGAATACATCAATCGGAGCAACGAAAGGAGAGTAAATGAATAAAAAATAACCGTTAAACTGGAGCAAATTTGTTATATTTTGATGACGAACATACCGACTGGGGTCAGTTGCAAACTGACAACCTTGGTAATGATAAAGGCACTGTTGCCAACTCGTGCAGATGTATCCCACCGGAGCCAAGATAAACGGTGTTAAAGGTAGATCAACAAAGGTCATGTAAATCTTACTAGATCAACATAGTACGGGAAGAGGTGATTATATATATATATATATATATACTATATATATATATATATATATATATATATAGGTACTGTAACTCTAAACAATTTTATGTTTGGGATTTGTTTTTTTTTTGTCTAATATCTTCTTTCTTTCTTGTATGGTATGTGTGGAAGTTTTTATTGTAATATAGTTTGTCTCTAAAGTAAGGTGGTTGTAAATTGTTAATATTCTATTTTTTAATATTCTATAAAGGGGACGGTATTAGAAATTAAATGTTTTATTATTTAAAACAATTAATAATTAGAATTAATATAAATTAACACAGTTAAAAGTTCACAGCGTAAAATAATTAAAAAGTTTTTATATAATTCTCATCTAAATTTGGTATTTATAATAATAATAATAATAATAATTGGATGACTTGTATAGCGCCGTTTTTGTGAAAAATCACCCCAAGGGCGCTGTACAAATATTTCTTAACTAATTATGTACAGACAGATACAGAAAAACATATATATACCAAGAAGTGTAAATTCCTCTCCATTTACAAGCGAATGCTTTTGATGCAATATAATAGTACAAAAAAGGTCATGGGATTGTTTTAAGTAGGAAACGCATTTTTCTTATAACTACATAATTATATTTTTTAGTATTATCTTGGGTTAAACCATAAAATATTTTTTTAATATATGAGAAAATAGCACAATTACTCGCTCATTAGAAGATTTCGCGCAAAAATATTTTTTGATATCGCCGATAAAACACAGTTTGACTAAAACTATATTATTTCTAACCTAGCTCAATAAAAGAGATGTTTGTCATTAGAAAGGTTCATATTATTATTCCGTTGATAAAGTTAATTTTTCATCTTTGAACGGAATATTTTTATTCCTTTGTAACTTATACGATTGTTAAAAACAATAACCACATATTTTTTAACAGAATAAATTATGCACAATAATACCACCTTATCATTTTGAGTAAGAGAAATTGTTCTCAAATTAATTGTATTTTGTCAGCGCGCTAGAGGTGATATTTAAAAATCAACATGTCCTACCGCCGAAAAGCAGGGCTCAGCGGTGAACAACGCCGGCGGCTGGACTGTGAGACAGAGAATTCGTAGGTTAGCGTTCTCTTTCCGTCTGACGAACTCCCCCCCCCCTCTCCCCGCACGTTAACAATCTTCGTTGTAGGTACCTACATACATATTAATTTCTAGATCAACTTGTATCTAGAAACTGAGAATACATCAAACGGAGCAACGAAAGGAGAATAAATTAATAAAACATATATGATCAACTTGTATCTGGAATCTGAATACACATTTATTTTAGATCAACTTGTATCTAGAAACTGCGAATACATCAATCGGAGCAACGAAAGGAGAGTAAATGAATAAAAAATAACCGTTAAACTGGAGCAAATTTGTTATATTTTGATGACGAACATACCGACTGGGGTCAATTGCAAACTGACAACCTTGGTAATGATTAACACTTGGCACTGTTGCCAACTCGTGCAGATGTATCCCACCGGAGCCAAGATAAACGGTGTTAAAGGTAGATCAACAAAGGTCATGTAAATCTTACTAGATCAACATACTACGGGAAGAGGTGATTTTATATATATATATATATATATATATATGTGTAGTAAATGTGGTATAAAGAGACATTTACATTATATATCATAACTAAGATAATTATTTAAAAATAAATGTAAATACATGTATTTAATTAGAAGGGAAAAAATATTACGGAAAACAAGGAAATTTCAGAATATTTGCAAGATTAATTCAATTGGAAACTATTATTTTTTGTCAAGATTGTCTTTAAAATATTTGTTGCCAGAGTTAAATGAGAAATAATAAAACTTGCATATTGACGTTTGCTGGTCTATACGAATATTTTCCAGTGAAGTCACTTATTGCATAGTCGATATACTCGTAAGTGTCTGAGGAGCAATGTGAAAAGATTTAAGTATCATAAGTTATAATATACGAATGTTTATTTTTTAAATTTTATTTTAGGAACAAGGAGTACACGTATAAAATGAGTGGTGTACAAATTACGAGGTTTTAGAAAATTATCACAAGGATCAGTACCAATGTCAATGTACAATGCTAGGAAATGGATACATGGTAAAAATATAAAGGTATATGAAAAAAGCGTATTAGTGTATGGGTATGGGTATGGGTATATGTGTGTGTGTGTGTGTGTGTGTGTGTGTGTGTGTGGGTGTGTGTGTGTGTGTGTGTGGGTGTGTGTGGGTGTGTGTGGGTGTGTGTGTGTGAGGGTGTGTGTGAGGGTGTGTGTGAGGGTGTATGTGTACCTATGTGTCTGAATAGTGCTATGTACTGAAAAGTTGTGATTGCGCATTGATGTTACGAGTAATATTTATTAATAGGTAGTCAAAAAATATGTGGAGATTTAGGTTGAGACAAAGATTATTAAGTGTTTGAAGGACACGGCAAATTGGTAAATTTGCCGCAGCGTTTGTTTTGTTGTTTAATGTGTAAAATAGTTCGGCGTTGCAAGTACGTTTCGATGGTACATTAAGGTTAATTTGTGACGGGAGTTCGGGGGCAGTCTATCTAGGAGTAAAAATTGATCGCAATTTAATGTGGCTGACCACATTATTTATTTAAATAACAAAAATTTTAAAAATCACCTTACTTTTTTAAAACAACCAGGAATGTCCTCAGTACAAAAGATTTTGTTAAGATCTACATGGCTCTCTGGCAATCACTATTAGAATATGGTATTATCGTATGGGGCAGTATTAATTATAATATTTTAAATTTTCCCATTAGAATACAAAAAGTCGTCATGAAAATTATACAAGTCCCTGTAAGAACTAGCACTGACGAAACCTCTAACAAACTTAATATTATGTCAATAAACAATTATACTCTAAAACAATACTACTTTACATTCATAAATACAAAAACAAGAAATAACAACAATCCCACACGAGTCAAAAACACATACAACACAACCACAAACACGACATTTGGACAAAAAAAACTTCTTATACTATGGTACTAAACTCTACAACAAAATCACACTATCCTTTAAAAATCATAACAATAATAAATTTAAAAATCAAATAAAACACTGGATAGTGAATTATTTTTATTTCTTTCATCAAGCACATCAATTTAATATTTTGAAAATGAAATCCTCAGCACGGGAAATCCCAGTGGGGAAACTATTATTTGTTATTTTGTTATAAAAAAAGAAGATTATTACAATTACATTATTGAAGATTTTACACAGGAATATAGTGTCGGCAACCGTTCGCCGCAGTTTCAGAGATTGGAGTGTATTATACTATATCTTGCCCAGATCACATACTACTCAAATCCAATATTTTTTTTATATCCAGATCTGCCGTCTTAAAAATAGATATAACTGATCATTTACCAACCTTCTACGGTCACAGTACCTTAAAAGATCATGAGAAAGTAAAGACCAACAAGTGGGGGGAAATAAAATCAACTACCAAATACTAAATAATTCTTTAAAAAAAGAAACTTGGAACTCAGTTACTTCTAATGACGATCCAAATCAATCATTAAATACCTTCCATACGCTAATAAATA